>PVJI01013782.1:0-46521 GCA_004026765.1 Micronycteris hirsuta
CATTTGGTTCACTGCAGGGCTGGCTACTAGACACAAGTGTTGAGTGAATACTTTGCATAAATGGGTAGAGTAGGCCAAGCTGGAACTCAGAATGGTTTAGGTGGTGGTGATAATACGAAAAGAAAAGAGGCACTGCAGAGTTTGTTGGAAGGTGCTTTCAATAAGATAGGCAGGATTAACATGATTTTACTTTTGTTCTATGTCCAAAACTGTTTTGACATATTCATTCATTTAGTCTTTACAATAATGCAATGTGAAAACAAAAATTCAGAGTGATTCAACTTGTTAAAGTTTCAATGCAGGGAAGTGACAGAGAATAATTTAACTGATATTTTGACCTTAAAACATACACATACATAAATTGATAATAGCAAGATATAAAAAACTCCAAGATATGAAGAGAACACCAAGAACAGAATATTTTTTAATGTCTGGGGGACATTGAAGAGATGTTTCTGAAATTACTTATTATTGAAATACTTCTTTAAATTATTGAAGTATTCATTTTCATTATCTTTACCTCTATCTCTTTGAATTAGACATTTTATGATGGTTATGTCACCAATACTCATCCAGATATAGTTAACTTATTAGCTATGGCATACTGTCTTCCATTTTCAATCATTTAATCTATATCATAATAATCAACTCAAAATAGTTTCATTCCAGAAAAGAGCTAATGCATCTTTGCTTTATGGAGTGCCTAGTACAAGTATTCAACTAAGTTAAGAAAGGTTCTCAATAAATTCTGAGAATTTTGAATCAAGCCAAAGATATTTGTCTATGAAATCAAGATGACAAGGATCCAACACTTAAGCACTGAGAATAATAAAGAAAAAAAATTTAACAAAACATTACTTTTTTAAAAAAATGTTGGTTCACTGAAATAATAATATGTAAATATGTTGCTTATTAATGGAGCTAATTATATGCCCAAATAACAGGCATATCACTCTCCATAAATAAAACATGTGGAATGTTTTTATTCTCTCCTTGAAAGGATCTTTTTTTATATAATTGCTTGAGATATCATTAAAACAACTTCTGTATAACAAGAAGCAGAAAAAGTTCAGACCATCTGTACTTTAGGGATTTGTCTGTGGTATGTCACAAGTTATTGAAATAAAAATTGCTTGTAAATATTAACCAGAAAGGATCTTTTGTGAAATTAATAGCCTTTTCTATTCTATACATGTCAGCAGAGGCTGTTATTTTGTTGTCAATCCACGTGGTATATTTAACAATTAGTTCAGTACTCAAACTCCATAAGAACAATAGACAAAAGAGTCACCAATTTTCAGGATGGCCGGGAGATCATGTAGAGCCCCAGACTAATGAGTTACGATTATTTTTTTGACCTCTTCTTGAAATGACTGTAAGATCGTTTGAAGTGAAGCTTGAGCATTGCCGTCATCCATCCTGATTTCACGTTTTTAATTAGGCCAAATGTATTCTAATCAAAATAAAATAAAAGTTTATTAAAATACCCTTAAGCAAGACAATTTCAGGATAACAGTACACTAACAACATGGTAGAAATAATGAATTTAAAAAAATGCATCACTCAAACGACTTAACCGATATATAAAAGAAACTACAAAGAATAAAAGCAATCAAAGAAAGTGCTAGTGGCACTGTGATATGGCCACTATAATATAAATATCTCTTTCAAATAAAGTTAACATACTTCAAAAAATAGAACAATGAAAGGAAGGAAAGAAGGGAAGGGGGAAACAATCTTAATATAATGCTGATTATATCTTATTGTTTGTTGTTTAGTTAAAAGTCAAAGTTCAGCTTTTTCAGATTTTTATAAACTGGAAAATTGGCAAATAGAAAGTAAATTTCTATTTAAGGTATAATTGGATAAACTATCATAATATTTTAAAGAGATAATTTTGTCAGTATAATATTGCTAAATGATTATGTTAAAAAGGGAAAAGTATGATTCACATATATATGAAATAAACATATGTCAAAAATTTAACTCATTAATAAGTGAAGGAACTAGCAATATATTAAAGCAAGTAAAGATCCAAAGACATACAAATACTCATAATCAGGAAAACTGAAATTAATTTACAAATAGATGCACAACTGCTTTACATACAAAAGGCAATAAATTGTAGGTTTGGATATTTGGAATCATCTCTTAAGGCAGGGAGGATGGATTCTGCTTTGTTACCAGAAAAACCTAGCATCTTTTATTTATTTTTTAATCCTAACTGAGGACATGCTTAGAGAAGGGAAAGGAAGAGGAGAGAGAGGGAGAAAAACATTGATGTGAGAGATAAACAATGATTCATTGCCTTTTGCATGACCCCCAACTGGGTAACAGCTCTTCAACCCAGGCATGTGCCCTAACCAGGAATTGAACCTGTGGCATTTCAGTCTACGCTCCAACCAAATGAGCCACACTGGCCAGGACACTAACCTCTTTATGAACAGGGATTGTTTGTATTAAACATCAACCCTCTACAAATTAACTTTTATCTCTAAAAATTTCAAAATAGACAAGGTAAAAACAATGATAGGAAGAGAAACTTGTAGAATAGAATATTTTCAAGGGCGTACCGGACAACACTGAGTATTCCATTGAAAGACTAGCCCATAATCTTTTTAGTTGTTTAAAGATTTCCCAATACTACGGCCCTTTCATGCTCAGAAATAATATTTATATTTCCATTAGGTTAATGCTGTTATAAATTATTTAGCATGAAAATTTTAATGGAACATGAATTCATCTATCAAATATAATTTGGTAAAAATGAATAGAATCAAGTGAATTATCAATTTCAGTCCAGTGAGATAAATAATATCATAAAGGTATAAATGAAGGCCATTATGAAATGAAAACACAGCAAGCAAGACAAGCATACAAATCAGATCGGATGTTAAAAGTAATTCTTAGAAGAAACAATATTTGAGTCAGCTGTGGAGACCACCTGGGATAACCAGTCTAACTAGATTTGTGCTTCTCACAGTTTTGGAGGCCAGGAGTCTGAGCTCAGGATGCCAATAGGGTTGCTTTATCCCCAGGTTTCTCTCCTTAGTTTGTAGATAGATACCCATCTACTCCCTAGGCCTTTCTTTTGTTCATATCGCTATCATAATATCTTCTTCTTATGAGGCCATCAGTCACCTTGGATGAGTCAGTGCTAATAACCTTTTTTTACCTTAATTACCTATGCAAAGGCCCTCTCTCCAAATAGTCACATCCTGAGGTTCTGAACTATAGGACTTCAACACATAGATTTTTGTGGGGAAGACAATTCAGTTCATAACAGTGTTCAATCTCAAAATTTATACATGAAGCCACTTATCAATGAGGAGAGAAAAAGAATGTTATCACAGAAAAAAATGGCCCATAGGATGGTTGAATATGAAGAAGGTGTACTATGCAGAGAAAAAAAAGTTAGTGGAATAATGTTTTGATATATATGTCAACTTACTTTATTTTTTGTACATGTGTGCATGTACAAATGTATGTATATAATTATTTTCCTATGCTAATCTTCTAATCATTAAGTGCAGAAATGACTTAGACCAATAAAAGTTGTTGCTTCATTTCTAAACAGAGTTTTAAAATAAAATTTTAAGACTATATTGTATGCCATGTGTCATTTGTCTCAAAAGCTTGCCTTTCCAACCAATTAGAAAGCACTTGTAATCTGTTGGAATGGGGGAGAGAGCAGGGAGAGAAATGTATTCTGAAAAGAGAGAGGGAGAATTAAGAAGTCAGATGTGTATGAGAATGTTCTGTTTTAGATTGTTTGTTTTGTTTTGTTTTAGATTTCATAAACACAGAGAACAAACTGATGATTACCAGAGGTGAAAGACAAAATAGTTGAAGGGGAATAAGATATACACATTTACACTATAAAGTAAATAAGTCAGGTAATGCAATGCACAGGACAGGGAATAGAGCAGATATCATAATAACCTTGTACCATGAAGGAGGGTTACTAGATCTACCATGGTGATCGTTTTGTTATGTATATTAATGTTGAATAACTACGCCTGAAACTAAAAGTCAGATGTGTGTAGGAGTGATAAATGACAGAAAAATCTAAATGAACAAACATTTTTTTTGCTTCTCAGGACAATATGGAATACTTGAAAGGGCAGAATGGAATTAGTTGAGGGAAGGCTTAATCTTGTCAAGATAAGCTTGGGAAGCAACCCAAGTCCCCTGTTTGTGTATGGTGTTACTGTGCTGGAAATTCAAACAGAAAATTTAATCTGAACATGAAAAAATATTTCATGAAAATTCTGTAAATTTTTGTATAAACAGTGATAATGGAACTTTTACATTTTTCTTCATTGCTGGCATGATAAAAGATAGCTGGTTTCCTATATTTCCTTCTTTAGTCAACAGAATATCATTTCCAGTGTATTATTATTGTTGAAGAATATCCAGCCATACGCAGGCATTTAGATGGAAATGAGAGGACTATTTCAATTACTTTCCAAAAGATAATTTTGAATATGTTTTTATATTACCATGCCAACACTCGACAAGTGGTAGTTTCGTAAGCATACACTATTACCCCACTGGTCGCTCATGCTTTGATTGGTGCCTTTACTCATTTTGTAACTAGTTACTTATAAAATACTGGTTTGCTATGGTGATGAATAACTACTATTACAAATTGATACCACTGCCTTGATTTTTGATGAGCAATTTTACTCCTAAATGCTTTTATGCTATAAAATCACTGATTTAGGAGATTCAAGTAATTCCACGTGCCTAGGAGAAATATAGAAATAGTGAAAATAAAGCTGGGCTTTAGAAGATAAGGAAAGAAAAAAATGGGACATTTTGACTGGAGACTGTGGACTTAGCAGTGTATTCCAGCCCAGTGCCCAAACACCTAGGTGGTTCAAGTCATATCTTTGTGGATAATAGTGAAGGAATTTTAGGGATCGGACTAGTAGAGATTATCCTCAAAGTAAATAAGCATAAGAACTGGACTTCTTTTCCTTTGGCCAACATGATATTTAAATTCACTAAAAAGTTTAAAAGTTACCAGGCAGATGGGAAGGAGAAGATCAAGGATAAGAATCAACAAATGACAGAGCAGAAATTCATAATTGACTGAGATAGTGACACCTGAAAGAGATGGCTTTAAGTCTAGAAGAAAGAAAGTTACTTTAAATGCACAATTTGGACTTTGATGGATTTTTTGTTTGTTTGTTTGCCATTGTTGTGTTCTGCTCAGGGAACAAAAAGTGGTTCAAGAGCGGGAAGAATTCAGGTATAGAAAGAAGGGAAAATGTGTTTCATAATACATATAATAAGTAAGTAAATTAAGATATGTAATAAGGTCACCAATCCCTTATATGAATTGTAAAATGTACAAATATGATGAGTAAATAATACAAGAATAATCTGTTTAACATACTCATAACTGTAAATCTACTTTTGCCCACCTTTGTATATAACAAGCAAAATAAGAGAAAGAGTATGATATACCCATGGACTGACTTATGTAGAACAAAAGTTTAGGTGAGTAAATTTATAAAAACGGGCACTTTTTCCATATAGATAGCTCAGAAAAAAAGGCCAAATTTGCAAGGTGAAATTCTAATATAAAACATACATGTCTTACACAATGAAAATAAAATAATTCTTCATATTTCTATGAAGAAGCAATAACCCATTTTTGCTAAAATCTGTTTCCACTCCAATAATTTAGTGACTCAGGAGCTAGGGAACAAAAGTGTGTCAATAAAGAGATTTTTAAAATATGATAACTTTTTCTAATGCAATTTTAAAATATATAAAGAACAAATTATCTTCAAATAAAGCTTCTCTGTACTTTGCTTCTTAGCTACGTATGATAAAAATAGTTTTTATAGAAAGTATTTATTTTATTACAAAATCTATTACTTAATCAGATTTTTATATGAAAAACAACATTCTTTGTCATCACTATAAAATAAGTGCCAAAAATAAATGATTTGTGTGTACACTAACCTTTGAACACACACACATTTGTATCTATGTCTGTATCTATATCTCTCTACATATATACTCATACAAACTTAGGCTATATGAAAAGCTTAAATTAAAATGCTAAGTATGAATTAAATTTATTTTCACTGTGGTTCATTAAAACTCCTTTTAGTACTCCTAATTTATACCCTAGATATACAAAATTGAATGAGAAAAGGCAGATCCAGTTATTACTTTAATTGATTTTGAAATCATTTTCAGAACTTATATATATTATTACTGTTTTTAAATGTGAATGTGAAATTTAATTAAATCTCAACATATACTGAGTAAATGATCTCGAACTTGTTAAACTCTTTGTCCAAAGGGTTGCACACATTAAAAATGCTGAAGACAGCCAGCCATTCATAAGCCTGATGAGAAAGTATTACTTTTATAAATATAAATCAAATAGGTCTATAAAATGGTATGGAGTGTGCTAAGTATTATGAAACAATGAAAAGATTGTACAGTCTTAAAAAGTCTCTAACCAGAAAGTAATACTATACTACGAGTGGCTGACCTCTAAAGAAGGTCACAAAATCTGAGATCAGTTAAGTAATTATGAAGTTGGAAGTAAGATATGCAGAATTTAAATTGTGAAGATCCTAATTTTCAATATCAAGAAATAGAATCATTTTAGGGTTTAAAACAGCAATACACATAAACACTTGGATGGAGAATCACTACTCAGTCAGCATTGCAAAGGTTAAACTGGACAGAATAGAAACTAAAGGAAAGAAAATAAGTTAGAAAGTTATGGACAATATGCAGATAAGAAGTACAGAAACTCAAAGATCATGGGAACTAAAAAATAAAAAGATATATTCAAGAGATATTTAGAAATAGAATTAATAGGACTTCGTGATTACCATATTTCACCAATTTTAAAATGTACAATTTCACATTTTAAAATTTCTAATAATAGCCATTCTAACAAGTGTGAGGTGGTATCTCATTATAATTTTGACTTTTATTTCCCTAATAGTTAGCAAGGTTGAACATCTTTTCATGTATCTGTAAGCCATTTGTAAGTCTTTCTGGGAGAGGTATCTGTTCAGGTTCTCTGCCCAATTTTTTATTTAGACTATTCATTAGTTTAGTGTTCAGTTGAATGAGTTCTTTGCATATTTTGGATATTAACCCCTTGTCAGAGCTATTGTTTGCAAATGTTATTTTCCATTTGGTTGGTTGCCCTTTAGAATGGCTATTATCAACAAGACAGGTAATGATAAGTGGCGCAAAGGTTGTAGAGAAAAGGGAATCCTCATTCACTGCTGGTGGGAATGTAAACTAGTACAGCCACTATGGAAAACTGGATGGCAGTTCCTCAAAAAATGAATGATAGAGTTATCATATGACCCAGCAATCCCTCTCCTGGTTATTTACCAGAAATACTCTAACATTTATTCACAAAGACATATGCACCCTATGTCCACTGCAGCATTATTCATGGTGGCAAGGACATGGAGACAACAAAAGTGTCCTTCAATAGATGATGAGATAAAGAAGGCGTGGTACACATATACAATGGAATATTACCCAGCCGTAAGAAGAGATGAGATATTGACATTACGACAACATGTACGGGCCTTGAGGATATTAAGTAAAGTAAAATAAGTCGGAAAAAGCTAGGAACGATATGATTTCACTCATATGTGGGATCTAAAACTGAAACTCATAGACACAGATGACACTATGTTGGTTACCAGAGGGAAGAGAGTGGGAGAGTAGTAAAGGGTAATGGGGGGCAAATACATGATGAGGGAAGATGATTTGACTTTGAGTGGTGGTTACACAGCACAATATACAGACCATGTATCATAGAAATGTACTCTTGAAACCTATGTGATCCTCTTAACCAATGTCAACCCAGTAAATTTCAAGTCAAGAAAAAAATAATAATGAAATCAAATTTATGAAATCTTAGTGTCTTATAATCACCGAAGCATAGGTGTGTCATGATTTAATTATATGAAAGTATAATTTTCAAAAGGGTAATGTCATGACTAACATAAAGGTTTAAAATGGACTCAGGTCAGTTCCATCATCTCTGAGCAGAGAGTGAACCTCAGAGACCCCTGAGTAGCCCCACCACCTCAGTCCTAGCTGCCTTCACCTGGAGGAGCTGCAGCTGCGGCTACTGGCCCCAGTCACCAGCACGGCAACCGTGAGCAGAGAATTCCAGACCCAGCAGCACCCCAGACCCCACCAAACCCCACACCACAGGCAGTGGCACAGGGAGTGGAGGCCACAGCGGCCTCACATCAGGGGCGCCTGCCAGCAGGAACAAGAAGGACATAGCAAGAAAGCTTTTTTGGAACAGTAAAATAGTTCAATGTAAGAAACAGATAAGGTTTCGTCAACAGAAATGACACCAAAGAAGGTGTATTTGTCCACCAGACTTCCATAAAGAAGAATAACCTCAGGAAGTACCTTGGAAGTGTAGGAGGAGATGGAGAGACTGTGGAGTCTGACGTTGAAAGAGAAAAGTGCGGAGGCAGCAAATGTTACAGGCCCTGGTGGAATTCCAGTGCAAGGCAGTAAATACGCAGCAGATCGTGACCCTTATAGACGCTATCCACGTCACAGGGGTCCTCCACGCAGTTACCAGCAGAATTACCAGAATAGTGGGAGTGGGGGAAAGAATAAGGGATCGCAAATGCTCAAGAAGGCCGGACCCAACAGCTCTGGCCCTACTGCAGGCAACGGTTCTACCTTACTATGTGAAGAGATCCTATGGGTATCGACCTCAGTATTCCAATCCCCCCATGCACGGAGAAGCGATGGAGGGTGCTGACAACCAGGCAACCAGGGTGTAGGGGACCAAGGTAGACCAGTGAGAAGACTATGGGCCACAGACCACGAATCCACAGGGGCTCTCCTTGCTAAAGACACACTAGAGAGGATTAAATGAAGAGGATAAGGAAAATCAAGGAGCTGAGACCCAAGGTCAACAGTCACTTCAACATCAGTACTGTCGCAACCTCAATCACTGACACAGACATCCAGAAAAACGCTAAACTACACAACTGCAAAAAGACGTAAGTAGCCAATCCACCAGCTGAGAACTCATTGGCTCCTGGGACTGAGCAGGGCGGGGCTGAGGAAATGCGGGCTTACCATCTCTACTGTTAACCAATTTAGTCATCCAGCAAGAAGAAATGAATATGAAACTCCAGCAGTAAGAAATGAACAAGACTGGAGCTGAAGACTATAAGTGCTTGCTTTTTACCAGATGACTAGAACTATCTGCATTCTATACAGCATCGAGTTTTTATTATTTTTATCTAAAGACATCTCTTTTTGGTAAGGACAAACGTGTTTTGTTTTTTCTGTTTTTTCTCAATACACCTGTAAAGATAAATCTCAACTTGACCAGATGTGAAACAATTTTTCAAAAGTTCACTACTTGGTATTTTCAAAAAAGTCAACAAACTGCAAGCATCTGTTAGTAAAGGTCTTAAATAATTGTCTTTGTAGGAAAAAATGAACTCACATCTCACATTTATTAAATTTATTAGTTAAGAAACATTTAAGATGCTAAAAAAAGTTCAAAGGAGAATTTGAAGAAGAAACATAAATACATAAGCAATCTGGAGACTGAAATGTATTATCTAATAAATGCAAAAGTGATTAACATCTTTTAAAGCAATAGCATATAATGAGTGGGCCCATATTTTCAACAGAATTGTTTTTCTTTCAAACAAAATGCATTTTTATTTCTGGAAATAAGAATCACTTGCTTTTAACTATTTTTAACTATTTAATTTCTACCTTAGTAGAGCTGTATAATAGCCTAAATAACAGAAAGACAAACATGTGCATACCTCCATAAAGTCTAATAATATAGAGAATGTAAGTTTACTAGACAGTGCCCAACACTGCACCAGAAAGGATACCCAGTCATAGTTTTGATATGCCCGAGTCTGGAAAATGTTTTCTGAAAGTGTCATTGCCTAATCATGTTCAACTGTGAAAATCACCAACACCAAAACCTGCTCATGAATATGTGTGGGAGGCTTAGATTGAAATCTCAGAGACCAAACTTGAGTACTCATCTATTGTTATCCCTGAGAATCAAAAGCTTGCTTGGAAGGTTGGTAGATCAGCTTTGTTTAGCAACATATCCAAACTACAGTTGGTAACTGAAAAGCTGGTTCAAGAACTCAATAGCACATCCATCAACTTGATGTAAATGACATCAATAGATGATTTCATCTAACAAATAGCACATTCTTTACAAGCTCACATGGTACCTTCACCAATATAGACCATATTCTGGGCCATAAAACATACCTTACCAAGTTTAAAAGTGTACAGATCGTATCATGTCTTCTGTCAGAACATGAGGTAATAAAACTACAAATCAATAAAGGGTAGATGGAAATCCCTAAATACTTTGAGAGTAAACACACTTCTAAATACCACATGGAAAAAAGGAGAAACTTCAAAAGAAACTAATAAATATTTTGAACTAATTTATAAAATTAAACAACTTTCAAAATTTGTGGGATGCAGCCATGAAGTGCTTAAACAAAAATCCATAGCTTTGAATTAGAAAAGAAGATCCAAAACTCAATAATCTGAGTTTCTACCTAAAGAAAATAGAATAAAAGAGTAAATTAAATGCAAGGTAATCAGCAAAAAAAATGAGATTAAAGCAGAAATAAATAATACTAAAAATAAAAAATCAAAAGAAAAAAATAATGAAATTCAAAATGAGTCCCTTGGAAAGATTAATAAAATCAATAACCTTCTACCCAGACTAAGAAAAAAAGACAGGACACAAATTACTATTAGGAAATGAAAGATTTGTATCACTAGAGATTACATGGACATTAAAAGTTTAATAAAGAAATACTACATTCAATTCTATGCCCAAACAGTATATAAACAGATAAAATGAGCCAATTCCTTAAAAGCCACAATCTTCTAAAACTCTCACAAGGGAAAACACACAATCTAAATAAGCTTATATGTATAAAAGTAATTGCGTGAACTATTAATAATGCTCAAAAAAAAAAAAGAAAGCAAAAAGTCCATTTGGATTTATTGTTAAATTCTACCAAACATTTAAGAAAGAATATATACCAATTCTCTATTATCTCTTTCAGAGGAAAAACACAGAGGTAATGTTGTCTAACTCATTCTAGTAAGTCAACATTATCCTAAACTAGAAGCAGACAAAGAGGAATTAAGTCAATATAGATTATACATCTAAACGTAAATGCAAAATTATAAATCACATAAAATATAACATAGGACAAAATCCAGGTGATCTTGAGTATGGTAATTTTTTAAACACTACATCAAAAGTATGATCCATGAAAGAAAATATTGACCAACTTGACTTCATTATAGTTAAAAACATTTGCTTTGTGGGAGAAAATGTCAATAGAATAAGAAGACAAGCCATAGACTAAAAGAAAATATGTGTTTGAAAAATATACAAGTAATGAAGAAATGTTGTCCAAAATGTATTAAGTGCTCTTGAAACTAACAAGTAAATAAATAAAAAATAGGCAGAATCTGAACATATATCTCAACAAAGAAGATGTAAAGATGGCAAATAAACATATGAGATGTTCAGCACAAATGTCATCATGGGATTTCTAATTAAAACAATAACATGCCACAATATGTTTATTAGAATGCTCATGTGCAAAATTTGACAACACCAAATGCTGACAAAGACTTGGATTAATAAGAACTCTTATTCATTGTTGGTGAAAATGCAATATGGCACATCCACTTTGACACACTGTTATCCTACTAGCCAGAAATCACACTCCTTGGTATTTACCCAAATAAGATAACCATTTATATGCAGACAGAAACCTGCACACAGATATTTATAGCAGCTTTATTCATAATTGCTAAAACTTACAAGCAACCAAGATATCCTCCAGTAGTTGAATGGGTAGAGATAATATAGTACATTCATACAATGGAATATTGTTCAGTAATAAAAATAAATGAGTTTCAAGCCATGGAAAGACATAAAGGAAACTAAAATGCATATCATTAAGTTCAAGAAGTCAATCTGAAAAGGTTACATGCTATTTGATTCCAACTACATGACATTTTGAAAAAAGCAAAATGACAGAAACAGTAGAAAGATCAGTGAATGCTAGGAGTTAGGAGAGATGGAAGGATGAACAGGCAAAGCACATAGGATTTTTAGGGCCGTGAAAATGCTTTGTGTGGCACTATAATGGATACATGTGACTATATTTGCTAAATTCTATGGAATGTACAACACCAATAGTGAACCATAAACTATGAACTTTGCAATATAATTATGTGTGAATGTGTACATGTTGATGGTAATGTGTACCACTGTGTTGTGGGATTTTCATAGTAGAGGAGGTTGTTTATGTGGGGGGACAAGGAACTCTCTGTACTCTCCATTCAGTTTTGCTGTGACCATAAGTTCTCTCTAAAAATTAAGGTTTATTATTTAAAACTAACAAAAAAAAGGGCTGGCGTAAGACCTGAGCACCAATGACTTTTAGTTCTTTTATGGATACTACAGCACAGTCACGCTGGGACTCAACTGAGTGTTAAAGCACAGGCACTTTTTAACAATTTTCAATTCTAAATGTAGTTCAGAAATGTATGATTTGATGGGTAAGTAGAAATAGTTTAAACAAATTATTTTCTTTTCATAGTTTACTTTTAATGTAAGTGCAAAAAATTGATGATAAAATCAATGGCTTTTTAAATATAAAATAGTGTTCTAAGTAAGAAGATAGAATAATTGTAATTTTTCATGAAAAGTAAAATAAAAAAGTCATAATCACTAACACCTTAGAATTAGATGAAATATGATAATGGCAGTGTCATGCAAGAGAGAGTGGTTTCTTGCCCTGGTTTGGTGTGCTCAGTGGATTGAGAACAAAAGGTCACAGTTATATTCCCAGTCAGGTTACACGCCTGGGCTGCAGGCCAGGTCCCCAGTAGGGTGTGCAAGAGGCAACCACACATCGATGTTTCTCTCCCTCTCTTTCTGCTTCCTTTCCCCCCTCTAAAAAATAAGTAAATAAATAGAATCTTTTTTTAAAAGAAGAGAGAGTAGTTTCTCAATAAAAATTCAAGTGATGACGTCATCAACTACTTTTATGACTATAGACAAAGGAATTTATGGAAAAGTAAGTTAATTTCATTGATAAGTAAAATATATCTCAGAGCTGTCAAGACCATCAACAATTAAAAATGTGCCCATGGGTTTCAAGAGAAGTAAAGTGAAGATACAGATTTGGGAGACCTAAGTGATGATGTGAATATGATTGTATAGAAAAAGAAGGTAATGAAAAGGAATAGAACTAAGGGTGGAATTTTATTTAACTGAGACAGAGAAAATTAAGAACTATCTAACATTTAACTGATGAATAGCTAAGACTGACATATATTATCCAAGACCCCTCAAAAAACAGTCTTTATGAGCAAGTGGTAGATCAGCAAGCAATGAAATATTCTAATTGGCTGACATTCAAGTATTCTAATTGGTGAGAATTGGGTGACATTTTCCAAGTCATATAAGTATATTAATTACATTCACTATGACCAATATCCCAGCTAAAAAAATAAAAAATGAAAATTCACTGTAAATTGATTTTTGTTTCTTTTAACTGTATGTCCAAAGAGTGTGTGTGTGCGTGCATGTGTGTATAATTTGCATATGTGTGTTTAATGCCTATTTTTAAAATCACTCTGATTATATCTCTAACAATATATATTTTTGTAGCAACACTCACTATGATGATCTCTGATTTCCTATTTACTTGTTGGTTTTCTCCCATTAAAATCCTTGGCTATCAATGGTTCTAACAGTGCCTTACTTATTGATTTACTACCATAAATATAGCATGGTATCTGACATATAGTGAGTGCTCAATAGATGTTTTTAAAAATAAATCAATGAACTATTTCTTAGGACCATATTTAGGGAGATGAGAGTCATGGCTTATGTTAGAGGAGAGAGCAGAAACTTTGGCACTACTTACAAGTTTTGTACCTTATGGAAAATTATGTATTCTTTCTCATTTCCTCCCTCAAAAAATGAGGCAATAATATCTACTCAAAAGATGGTGACTGTTATTTTTGTTATAATTAATATGTCCCTTTTACAAAGACCAAGTCTTTATGGATTTCACTTTCTGTTTTTATTTGAAATCAATTTAAGTAACACTTATAAAGAGTTGACTAAGTATAAAAAGGAGTGATCCCTGTCTATCAAGGACACCGCAGGTATAAGTCCTTAATCCTTCCCATCCATTATCTATCTACATGGCTGTAATAATGAAGAAATTATTGAAAATCCTAAATTATAAGACATAACTAGAGTAAGTCTTAAGAGAACACCATAGGAGATCACAATATCAAGTAGAGCTCAGTCTACAACTAGAGATAGTGAGTTAATCGGATCAAAACCCTCAGAAGAGTTTAAAAAATAATACATGATCTTTTGAAATAATATTTAGGATCTTTGAGCTATTTTTACTTTTTTTAAGTTTGACAACATTCAGCCACATCAAAAAAAAAACACATTTATTTTGCTTAATGGTGCTACATTCATTAATTCTGAAAAAATAAGTGAGGGACCTTAGATAATTAATAGATAAGATATACAAGGTCATTGTCAAATGACAATAACATTGAAGAACTTAAATTTACCAGCTTTAAATACAAAGTTTAACTAGAATGATCTTCCCATAGATTTTGGCATTTATTTGTAGCTGTGAGCACTGATGCTAATTCTGATATTAAGAATTATGATATTCTTATAATTCTAATTTGATATTAAGTAGAGCACTTATCAGAATTTTAATTTTACAGAAAAAGACTTTTTTCAAGTTTTTACCTCTTTTAAAATTGAAAGTATTGATCTATTTCAACTGTCTGTAAATCAGTAGAAGTGTGTCCTGCACTTTTCCTTTGCTCTCCAGTTGGCATGTCTTTCTTTTATTTACTCACTGATTCTTGTAGGAAGAGTTCCATATTCTTAGCTTTATTTATCTATGAACATCTAAAATATATAAGAGCAAGACAAAGGTCAAGAAAAAGACCACAGATCAAAAATCCAATAAAAGGTCAAATTTTATAAAACCCCAAAATTGATGGAACTAAACTGAACTGGAGATCAGAGGTCAAGTGAAAGGCTAAGACAAATGGAAACACAGAGGTCACAAGGTGAGCTGTGTCCCAACATTATACTCAATTCCCATCCAAGCAAAGGAAGATACTTGGACCCATTCTCTGAGGTTGAGGCAACAAGAACTCTGAGAAAAATGCCCTCATTTAATGAAGTAAGATTTCTGAACAATCCTCTAGTGTCTTGAGCCTGTCATTAATTCAGAATAGAAAGAATGCTTAGGTAACAAATTCATAAATATTGCCTCAGCTTTTTGAGCTGAGACTAACTTAGCTCTAAGAACTTCAAAAACTGCCATCAACCTATGGCTTTTCTTCAGTCCAAAAAGTCAGTCTCCAAGGCATCCTTAATAGAAAAGTCTTGGATATGATACACATTTCTTTCTCCAAAGACATGGAACAAACTCTTTCCCGGCATGGCAGCCTCACTGCTGTATCTTCATCTCTACACTGGGAATAGTAACACTTGTCATGTAGGATTAATCGGTGTAATGTTCATAAAATACTTTGAGTTTCTCTGATATATGACATATTAACATAAAAATAATTGCATGTAAAGGTACAGTTACTATGCAACTGAAAAACTGGTGATCTTTTTCACTGATCCATGGATTATGGCTGTATTTAATTACAAAAAGAGCATAGAATGTTTTACTGAAATAAGAGCTGAAAAGGCATTTTTTTTGGCTCAGGTGCTAGTGGAATATTTTCTTTATTCCAAGCCAACTGAAAAACATTATAAGGAACATTGAAAATGAGCTAATCTTCAGGGTTATTCAGCACATATTAGGCATGCAACCTAGGGAATAGAGTTGTAGAAAGCTAAAACCTCCTCTTTTAAAAATGTCTACTACTTATTCATAGAAACATAGCCCAGTGGTTCACCCTGACTTTTCTCAGTCAAGAACTCCTGCTGTTTTTTCACTTGTACATATATTCTTTGAATTTCCATCTACCAAATGAATATTCATTACTTAATGCTGTTATTGCATTTTTTATTATTTTGTGTTAATTGGTTCCTAATAAGTCCAGAACTAATCAACCTGTTTTTAAATGGAAATATTATAACAATAACAATTGCTGCAGTGACCCCAACAAAACAACTCATATCCTTATCTTTATCCCATTGTGAGTAAGCATTCTTTTCCCAGTTTTTATAGAAAAAATGTAAATAACTTTATTAGCTAAAATATTCCTAGGAAAGCCTAGAGAGATAAGCCCAGATTTGAAATCGGTGCTACAAGAACCAAATTTGAAGTCAGGATGACAGCTCTCAAAAAGAATACTTTCCTTGACATACTGTTTAGGACTTAAGATGTATCCAACACTGTTTTAGTGCATTAAATGTGCCAATGCTCTTAATCTCTACAAGAGCTCCAAGATAATACTGTCATTCCCATTTTTACAGATGAGGAAACTGGACACACAGGATTCTTCTGACATAGGTCAGAAACTTGGATCTACATAAAGAAAGGGAGAGGATTAGGGAAGGAATAAATAAAGCATTTTCTACATAATAATTTAAAATAGCAATTTGTACTTAAAAGAAAAAAATGAGTAATGACTCCCACAGATAGCTGTCTAATTAATGTTCACTAGATATTCAAGTTCATTGAGTTTCCATTTTCTCTTTTTATATCTCCCAATGAGGATAATGATGAATTCTTTCTGAGGAAATTCAAGCCTTCCTTATTATTCAATCCTCAATTCTTTCTCCAATCTACAACCAGTGATTCTCAGTACTAAATCACCTACTTCCCTCCTCCACTACAAGAAGTATTTTGTCAGCAAACTCACCTTGATTAGATCTCAAGATCAGTCAAAAAGAATACTTATTATTCTTTTCAGGTGAGGACCATCCTTTCAGGCACTTGAGGCCCTAGAACACTGCACTCTGTGTTCGCTTACCCACTTACAATCCACCGCTATATGACAGCCACAACAGAACATGCTCTGAGGGTGGAGGGTGGTGAGAAGGAGATGAACACACACACTCCTGATCTCAAGCATTCATGAACCACAATAAAAATAATAAAAGGACTGTAAATGCAATACTCTTTACTGCAATATTTCCTTAAGTAAAGCTTGAGTCTAATGGCCCACCCACAACAGCAACTAATGGGTCAAAATAATCACCCCTAAAAGCTAGCTGCATTATTAATATCCAATGAGTCAAATGTTAAAAAATCTACTTAAAAATATTTTAACAGTCTTTTGTCCATTTTTTAAATTGGATTTTTTGTCTTCCTGGAGTGGAGGTGTGTGAGCTTTTTATATATTTTGGAGATCAAACCTTTATCCAAGGTATCATTGGTAAATATGTTTTCCCATACAGTTGATTCTCTTTTTATTTTAATGCTGTTTTCTTTAGTCATGCAGAATCTTTTTAACTTGATGAGGTCCCATTTGTTTATTCTTTCCTTTATGTCCCTTACTTTAGGGGACATATCAGTG
Source organism: Micronycteris hirsuta (assembly GCA_004026765.1). NCBI lineage: Eukaryota > Metazoa > Chordata > Mammalia > Chiroptera > Phyllostomidae > Micronycteris > Micronycteris hirsuta. The sequence continues at coordinate 17,608 of PVJI01013782.1, forward strand.
AAGATGTTGCTATGTGGAATGTCTGAGATTTTCCTACCGATGTTTTCCTCTAGGACTTTTACGGTGTCACGACTTATATTTAAATCTTTTATCCACCTTGAATTTATTTTTGTGCATGGTGTAAGTTGGTGATTGAGTTTCATTTTTTTGCATGTAGCTGTCCTGATCTCCCAACACCTCTTTCTTGAAGAGGCTGTTTTTACTCCATTTTATGCTTCTTCCCCCTTTGTCAAATATTAATTGCATGTAGAGACTGGGTTTATTTCTGGGCTCTCTGTTATCTAGTAAATGAGTGGATCAAGAAGCTATGGTACATTTACACAGTGGAATTCTAGGCAGCAGAGAGAAGGAAGGAGCTTATACCCTTTGTGACAGCATGGATGGAACTGGAGAGCATTATGCTAAGTGAAACAAGCCAGATGGTGAGGGACAAATACAATATGATCTCACCTTTAACTGGAACATAATCAACAAAAGAAAAAAAGCAAACAAAATATAATCGGAGACAGTGAAATTAAGAACAATCTAACAATAGCCAGAGGGGAGCAGGGAGGGGACTGCAGGGAGAAGGGTTTTCAGAAACTACTATAAAGGACACATAGACAAAACCAAAGGGAAGGGTGGAAGCAAGGGAGAGAGGTGGGTTTGACTGGGATGGGTGGGAGTGGAGGGGAGAAAATGCAGACAACTGTAATTAAACAATAATAAAGTAATTTTTAAAAAATGTGGTATATCCACAAAATGAAATAAAACTGAACAATAAAAAAATACTTTAATAGAAACTCAACTTTTCACCTCCAGGTATCAGGACATTTGAAGAGAGGATAAGATTTGGAGAGCCTGAGGGGATACCTGCCTTCCTCCTTTCCTTTCTGCTTTCTTTTCTCTTCTTCTCTTCCTCTCTCTCTTACCCTTCTTCCATTCCCTTTATTATTTATTTTAATTTTCTGTGTTTCTTGGAGAAGACCAGACTCACCACTGAAAATGTCTGAATAGCTATTTTTAATAAAGAAAATAATAAATCTATAGATCACAAATGGCATGTCTCCAATGTTTAAGCATATTTATTCTCTCACTTTTGTAATATAAGTACAGGCAAGAAAAAGTAAAGAAACTTTGAATTAAAAAATAAAATTAAATATGGAAATCTAGAAACAATTAACTTTTAATTTTTTGAACACCTGATCAAAATCAAGTAAATAAATTCATTGCTCTTTATAGGAATACCAAAACTCTTACTAATTATTATAAAATATATTCAAGTCCTAGCATTTACTATATAACATTTTATGTATTAAAGTTGTTTTAGAAATAAAATACTACAAGCTTTTGATTAAGTTGGTAATATATAGATCACAATGTTACTGAACTTCCAACAGCAGTATGAAAAATAATAACCCTATTTTACAATAATTACTTGCCAAACACACCACCCTATAAGGCAAGTAACATGGCTATCTTTCAGAAATGTGAAGAAGCAGTTTGTTATCTTCTCCTATATTCTCTGGGTTTTATAGGCTAGTTCATTTTGTCTCCACTGTGAAATACCTTAAAAGGTAACCTGGTATTCTGACTCTAGAGGTAATTTATTATACCCGTTAATCTTGTAAAATTGCCCTCTGGATGTAATAATTTGTTATTCTTTTATTAGACCTTCTTCTGCATACTGTGTTTATCATAAAGATGTCACCATTGTGATGCCTAGCAACCATTACAATGTTCCAGAGGTGTTTGCATCTATTTTCCTGGGGGAGAGAGCAATGCGTCCCTGCCTGGGAGAGCTGTCAGGGTATTCTGATGTATGAAGATGAAGGCCCCCCTGCTGCAGACTCCAATCAGCTCAAGTCACGGCCTGAAAGCAGTGACTTGGGCATCACTATACCGTGTTAGAAAATGTGTCAATTATCACATGGACTGCCTAAGGGTATTGCCTGGGTCTAGGTCATGAAACCATCAAGACTGAAGGGGAAAAAAATTGATGAAGAAGTCAGTTGAATTAATTGATAACAAGGAAGCCTGTATATAAAATGTTCATTGTAACTCAAGAACTCCAAAATTTTGTCTGGGAAGCTTTCCTATGGATGCTCCCATGAGTAGAACTAAAGCTGTCTATTTTCTCTGACATAAAGTATGTATAACTGGCATTTTAGGAATTTCCTAAAAGCCAGTAGGTAATTGTCAAACTAGCCAAAGAGCCATAAAAATAAAATCATGCTAATAATGTTACAGTTGTTTTGTTATTATTGCTATTTTTAATACACAGTGCTGCTGTTTATATGTGAATACAGTGGGGACCACTTAAATATGTAGCCTAGGGTCTAAATCACAAAAGCTTTGTGCACAATTTATGTGGGCTTCTGTGCATTTTACTCAGGGAAAGAGGAGAAGCACATATTTTCATATATTTACAGAGGTTTCTGAGCTGCCTCAATGACCCCTTTTCAAACTTCCTTCTTTTCCCTTTAAATTACTAAATCATATTTAAAGCATTTATATCAGGTGAGTTCCTTTAATAAATCACTATTTACTAGGCATGAGAATAATCATTAAAGAAACTGGTCATCCCCAAAAGATGCCAAAACTACCAATCAAGCATATTTGTGGAAGAATTAAATTTTATTAAACAACAACAAACAAATAATTATTTGTTTGATAATACTGAGTAGACACTTCACCCAAAATGTTCAGACAGCAGGCCACATATAGACTCCGAGGTGTCCAGAATTACCACCCCAGAGTTTTCAAATGAAAACGCATCATTCTCAATGAACATCATCAGGGCATACGCACATGGGCCAGAAAGGAACCCAACACTGTGTTGGTGTTCAACAAAAAGGTTCCCCATACTAAATTTTCAGTTTTATAGAAAACATACAGTATAATAGGTGATATATTTTTCATAATGGTAGTAATGGTTATAGTGATGAAAATTATGAGAGATAGTTCCCCATACAGGTTTATCTCCTGGCTCTTGATGATTTTTTCAAGGTAAAAACAAATTTTGCATTAGGAGAAGCCATATCAGAAACATCTAACTTCATTAAAATATTTAATGAATATCTTTCCTGTCTTCAGCCTGAAGTATGCTTCCCCTACTGATCAGAACTCCAGTGAAACAAGCAGAAGTCTTATTAAACCTTAACTCTTACGTATTCTGTTTTCATATCATTGGTACTATTTTTCCATATGTGCAAAGTTATACAGCAATGCAAACTTCCAGAGATAAAATTTAAGTTATTAATTTATACTCTGTATACCAGTAGAAAATGATAGGCTCTGGAACTGGAAACCCTGGCAGGTGCTGTCTAGTTGCTTAAGTTATTGGAGCCTTAGGTTACATATCTAAAAAATATATATGTAATATGCTAATACCTGCTCACCCTGCTTCATACAAATACTATGAAAACCAAATGAAATAATTGCTACTTAAGTGTTTCAGAAACTGTAATGTACTAAAAATTATTAATTATAATTATCCACATTAAGCTTAAATTATTTTAGTTCATCACTATTACCTGTCACTATTATTTTCAAAATAGTCAATTAATTGCCTATGACTTTGAAACATACAAAAAAATCTTCTTTTCATAGCTAAATAAAACTAGAGAAGTATTATTCCATATATATGTATAATACGTAATTTAGATTATATGTATTATATATTATATCTATATATATAATCAGGATATCAACTTACAATATTTTCTTATCCTTTCTTGATTATGATTATAGAAATTTGTTCTAAAATGAGATTGACCATAAAGCTATCCTCCAAATATGTGAAAAATCCAAATCTTGTCCTGAAACTATAGGATGTGAATTTGGAGACAATTTGGGTTCCTTATTTTCAGAAGGATTCCAGTTAAAGGTTGGGTGAGGTGGGGAGGGTGGGGATTTGGGAATCTGAAATGCTGTTTCACGAATAATATTACACTGGATTCTATTCAAAAAATAATAGCAAGAATTGTCTGTGAGCACTAAAATTTAACTGGACTTGCTCTAATTATGTGGGGTGTGGAAAATACACTTTAAAACTGACCTGAATTGTCTGCTGTGGTTTTCAACGCAGTTTCCTTTATCTTATTGCAACAAATTTATCTTCTGGGGATATCACAGAAAAGAAATAGGCAACTCTTCCAACAAGACAAATGGAAACTTTGTAATGAAAACTCCTGTATCTCAGGTCTATAACAATACCCACTCGTTTGTCCATGTGACATAATAACTCATGAAGAAGGGCTGCCTGTAGAGGAACCATGCTCTCCTGGATAATAAATAAAAAAATGTGCTGATGTCCAGACTGCAGCAACATTCGGACAAAGCAGAACTGCTTCCAAGCTAGCTCTAAAATAATTACAGAATGTACACACAGATGGTCCCAACTTTTGATTTTTGAATTTGCAATGGTGCAAAAATGATACCCAGTCAATAGAAACCACACTTTGAATTTGGAATGTTGATCTTTTCACAAGCTAAGACATGCAGGAAAATACTTTCATGATGCTGGGCAGTGGTAGCAAGCGGACATGTGGTCACGAGTGTAAACAACAACACTCTACACTGTGCTCTTGGCTAACATTGTTTTGGGTATGGGATATTTTGCATCCCATCATGTCTACAGAATGCCCAGCTGTGTCTCCTGCTTCTGGTGAGAAGAGGTAGACAATTACTCTTGAGATGAAAACCAAGACAATTGCCCATCTGTAGGCTGATGTGTGCGTTGTGAGCAGGCTTAAGGTAGGCTATGCAAGCTGTGATGTTAGGTGTACTAAATGCATTTTGGACTTACGATGTTTTCAAGTTATGATAGGTTTATTGGGCTGTAACCCCATCCTAAGTAGAAGAGCATCTGTATTTCAGTTAGTAGGAAATATAACATGGTTTATTCATTGGAATTAGCTTCAGCTCAAGTAACCCAAAATAAAGCCCCCTTTTTCAAGTCTGGAGATATGAACCTCAGGGTTCTTATGTATTTCAAGATTAAAAGCACTCTGGGTCCCTCATGTTATTTACCAGTAGCTTTTTCCTCATTGTTCAAGATGGCTGCTCAAGCTCCAACATTCCAAGTTCACATTCAGACCAGAGGAAGAGTAAAGGATAAGGAAATGTGCTTTATGTAGGATCAAAGTCTAGGCTACTGACACATCCCAAATAGGTGATTAAGGAACAAAGACTTCTGTTCCTTTACATACATCAATCCAGGTTTGGTAAATTTATGCTCTCCACTTTGGAGGTCAGTAAGGGACAGATTCTTTCCACCTTTTTCTACATAATTCTTGGCTTTAGTTCGTACAGTGGAAACTGGAACTAGGCATGTCCAACATTCAGCTCACAGAAAAGGAAAAAAATAGAACATGTATGCAATGTTTTAAATCCTAGACCCCAAAATGACACCCATCAATCACTTCTACTCATCTTTTAATGGCAAGTTGTCATTACACAGTAACATTTAGGAGTGACTGAGGCTGGAGAAATGCAGAGTCTGCCTGGGCATCTATCTCCCAGATACAAATTTATTATTATGAAAAAAGAAAAAAACAAATTTTATTTTATGTGTAGAAATCTGCTCCACAAATAGCCTGTACATTCCTTTCAAAGACATATGGAACATGCACACACCCACAACACTTCCATTTACTGGAATGTGGTTGTATGGCCCCAGCTACTTACAGCTGAGACTGAAAAATACAGCCTTATAGTGGGCAGTGGATGGCCCAGTTATAGAAAACACAAACACACATTCTAGTCACAATAACAAATAAGAAAATTGAGTCTCCTCCACACCACACAGTCATAGTAAGTGGATGAAAAAGCAAAGGATATTATAATTTGAGTTTAAAACATAGTATATAGGAAAAGTTATTTTCTTAATGGTGTCAACAATTGAAGTGATTGTAGAATACTAGAGCAAGAGTATGCTTGAGAACAAATAGAAATATACAAACCTGAGTATTTTAGATAATTTTAACCAACTTAAATAGCTGTTGTTAACAAAATATTATTTTGTTACTATCATTTTAGTATGTTTCCATGCTTTTCCTAGTTTGTAGAATCCTCTCTCTACAAAATTTATCATCCTTACTGTACTTTAATGCATCTCTAAAGATATTAATAACTAGCAATTTGGGGGCAGTTGTTGAAACTATTTTAGTAATTCAATAATTAATTCATCCAATATTCGTTGATACTTAAGTAGTGCTAAACATAGTTTAGGCATTCAAGATTCAATAATAGGAAAAATAAAAGGCCACAGTCCTATGAAACTTATGAAGTAGTAGGGAAAGAGGGATATAAACAGAAACTAATAAGTGCATAATTTGAAAATTAGGGTGATTGAAAAAACAAAAAGAGGATGTAGATTTATGGGGTGAATTAGGTGCTACTGGAGCGAGTGAGGTGAAGAAAAGCAACTTTGGTAAAGGATGATATTAGCATATAGATCCAAAGTATCTGACGTAGAAAAGAGTGGGTTAAGAGAAGGAAATGAGAGCAGAAACACCAGAGATGTTAGATGGGACCACATCAAGAAAATAGCTCAGACCATACTAAGGACGTCACATTCTATTTTATGGGAAGTGGGAAGCCTTAATGTGACACTGAGCATAGAAGTTGCATACTTTTCTTTCATAGCAACAGGACCACTCTGGCTGCAGCACGACCAGTCAGGAGGGCATTGCAAGATTCCAGATGAGAGATGATGATGTTGGCTTCAAGGTGCAGTAGATACTGGTCACATTTTCTGATGGTTTGCATGTTGTTGCCCAGCAATAAAGAAAGTCTAGGTTGATCCAAGTATTTTAAAGCAATAGGAAGAATGTTTGGATGTACCATGTACTGGCATGAAAACTGAGACCGTATTGGTTTTGGAGGGGAAATGAGGAGTTAGAGTTGAGACGTGGTAAGTCTGAGATAATACATTTCTGTGTAATCTTGTTCATTACAACACCTTACAATCATTCTGCAATTGTCAGTCCTTTAAAACTGAGTTTATGAGAAAAAGAAAAGCCATTACTTTTCAAAATAAAAATAGTTTTGATTTCACGAAGGGCGTGGGGTAAGTCATATTCTATTGAACCAATTTTCTCAACTTGGGGTATTGTGCTTTAAGGGTGACAGCCATTAACACTTTTCCATTGTCCTGATAAAACATTTGTCTTTATGTCTGAACAGAGCCCTTGGAGGGCTCTGAATCCAAGATGGAGTGGAACAGAATCAACTAGAAATGTTATTTTTTAATAATGTTTAATTTACCAAGTAAGGTCATTTAGAAATCATATTGCAGTCTCTAAGTTCATGGACAGGAAAGCACACACATTTAATGTATGTCTACAAAGTAAACTGGGACAGGGAAGGATATTATCAGATAGACTAAGATCAGACTAACAACAATTTATTATCCAATAGAACACTGCCAGAGGTAGATCATAAGGGAAAATATTTTTAAATATAATACTATAGACCAAGAACTCGATTTCTCTACAATAGGAAGTAGTCCAGCAATATGCCAGTTTCTCAACCTCATGACATAAGGTGATAGAAGATTCATAGCAAACTAAAACCTGCTGGACATATGTGGACGGTACACACACACCGACTCTAGATCCTTGGATAGATGTACAAACACAAATAGATGTGTGTACACTCTGTGTCTGCTTCCTCTCAACTACCCTCATTAAGGGGCATAAAAGCTCAGACACATGTTAAATGTAATTGCTAGTAAATATGGTAACTATTTTCTTCTACTAAAGTTACAAAAATTCTTTGAATTTTATATATGGGACTAAATTTGTAATGGAAAATGATGTTTGATGGTGTTTAAATGCAGAGTGTGTCACTTTATTAAGCATAGGACTCTTTTAAGTTATTTTTTTAACTTCTTGACATGTGTCACAATTTGGAACTCTGCTCTCATGGGATAAATGCCAGATTACATGGTGTAGTATTTTTATCCTCTGCACTTTCCTTGTAGAAGCATACGACATCAAAGGACAGGCGGATCGCTCACAGCAGCAGAAAATGGAATAGGACTGTAATATGCTGGCTTTGATCTTGCCTTCTAGTAATTATCTTGGCTACATGCATGCATGGAGAGCAAGATATAAATTAACAAGGCCAAGAAATCCTAGAAAATGTAAGAGGTATCCCTGAATATAAACTTCACATCTCTCCAACATGATTGATTGCAATGGAGTGTACAAAGTTGTGAGTTGTTAATTTAAAGCATTAATCCTGAAATATTATTCTCTCAAACTTTTCACTGCTATATTTAATAAAGCACTATTGGCAATTAAGACATCATCACTTTTCAGTCCAACCAACATCTAATACAGAGTATTTAACTGACATTCATCTGATTTCATATGACAAAACTTAAGCTAAAAATCACTAAATTTATTTTTAAAGTCATAACTTTAGTTTGACTTTAATTAATTGTCATAACTTAGTCCACTATCATTAAAAACTAGTTTAATATTGCCTTAGAAAAGCTATTTCTTGTGATATGGAAAGTGAATCAAGTCATCAACATCTACCTAAGATTTAAACACAGAATCTAAGAAAAGATGAAGTCAGTTTTTTTTTCAATTTCCTATTTGCTTGTTTATATGTTTTCATTGCCATATCAAGAGAATTTTGTCCCATGTGAGTAAAAATTACCATGTCTATTAAAGATTAATAAGTGACTATGTTCCTGAAATATCAAGGGCTAATATGTTCTACAGATCAGAAAGTTTTCAGCAGCAAAATATTTCTGCAATATTTGAGGATTCAATTAACTTTGTAACTGATTAACCATCACAGATGAGAGAGAGACGTGGGGTCCAGTTGACACCAAATGGTAGGCGTTTCCGTGTATGAAATTGTCTCATAGACATTGTGTATTATTCTAATTGGAAACAGTTTCTCCTAAGGTAGTATCAAGACTGCAATTAGAAACTTGTTAACTAATCTTTCCATGAAATGATTAGAAACAGTGTGTTCCAATTTTACCTAGCAAGTGCAAGTTAAATTCACATGAATAGAGCCATCATTTAGAATAATAAGGAAGCAAGCCACTGCTGCCTTCCACATCATACAAAAGATCTTTCAAACCTTACAAAGCGGGGTTAGAGGCCATTTGTGTAACAAAATGACAAAGAACAAACTCCTTTGAAGAAACATTCTCTCTCGGGATCAAAAACAATTCTTGATTCTCTCTATTGATCCAAACTCATTTTGTAATAAATGAGGGTTGAGAAATAGAGGATTTCCTCCAAAGAAAATAGCAACCACAGCTTTCATACTTTTTAAGTGCTCTGAATTCTATTTTGTAGTATTAGCAATAATAAAAGCATTTATACTTCCTAAATGCAGTGTTCAATTGTGTCTAGTGATTTGTCAAGAGAGGTGAAAGTGCAGGGTAGTCTTTAAGAGATGTTTATATATGTTTAGCCAGTAAACTGCTAAACTTGAAAACAATGAACACTGGCACAGTTTTGATAGGAAATGATACGTATTATTGTCTCCTATGATAGACTTCCCATAGATCCCTAATTTTCTCTAGGACATGATGTGTCTTTGCTTCCATGTGGCTGTATGCAAAGCCAAACAGGAACTCAAGTTCAGTGAAAAGTGGTGCTTTGTGTACTCTCACCTCCTAAAGTGCTGATGAGCAAGAAAACAGTCATTCTTTTAAGGATGTGCTAGCTTCCTGTGCAGGTTTCAGTTTTCACTCTGGGTAAAATGAGAAATGTTTCAAGTGCACAGACTAACAATTAGCTAATCAAAAGTCACCATCCAGTCTTTAGCAAGAGAAAAGCATCTTCCAGGACTGATGTGAAGGGTTGAAGGAACTTAATTCAGGCTGGTGGGAGAAGCATAGGAACAGGGTGGGCACCATGATGGGGAATATTCTAAAAGAAAGAGGTGCATGTATCATTAAGCAGGCTCTCTGCTCTGACAAGAGTGAACCTCAGTATTCACGGTTGGCCTTTTGCTGCAGAATTCATATGGTCTCAGTAGCTTGCAGCCCTGCCAACCAAAATTTTGCAAACTAATTTTTTTCCCTGTCTCCCACATTGCCAAGTTCCTCGCAGTCTTAAGTATTGGAGGAAAGGTCACCAGAGTTAAAGCAGTGGCTGGGAGGACTTCCCATGTAAGCAAAGCCCATTCCCAGTGGCTGTTACATATTCGTTTTTCCAGCTGAATGAAATCCAGCAGAGGCAGGCTTGTCTTGAGGCGTACATCTACCCCGTGCCTTCGGCAGGGCCAGGATATTAAAGTAGGGGTGATTTAGGGAGCAGCGCGTCAGACAGCCTGGAGTTCAACACGCTGGGCAGACCTGGGAAGTCATTCAGCTGACTGAGTACTCTCACCACTGCCTAACAGTATTTGAGCAGAAGATTTCTTTCCTTGCACATTGAATGACTGTGGTGCACTCTTCGAACAGAAGGAAATATAGGATATCCAAAGTGGTTTAGTAACAACAAAGCTGCTTTCTCTGGTTTTCACTTGGACATAAAACATATTTAAAATGCCTAAAGTTATTTTATACCAGAAATGTACAGATTCCAGTATCAGCATCAGATATAAAAGTAAATTATTTCAGTAATGGAACATTGTGGTGCAAAAAACCCTCAAGAAACAACAGCTCCTTCACGATCTCCAAGCCTATCAATTACATTTATTATTTCTCTGAATTGTAACATCAAAAAAACTTTTAGTGTTAGGTTGTTTATAGCACTTGCATATTTGTTCAGAATGCTTAAAACAAAGAGACTTTCTTGCAAATGACAGAGTATAATTTCCATATCTCTACAAATCTCTTTCATTTCCTAAATAAACAACAGAAATTTTGATTCAAGGTCTATGTGACCTAGTGACTCAGCCAGCAATTCAAACACCCGTGCCCCCTAGAAGCAACATTTTGGAGGCCTGTGGATTTGTGCTGGGGAGAGAACAGCCAAAGAAGGACGGTGGGTGAGATTTCATCGTCACTGACAGTGTGCTATGTGGGCTGCATTTGACTCTCTTGTTTTATATTGATAATTAGGGAGAAAGATAACTTAGTGGAAGCTCTGAGTCCAGGATTTATTCCTCTAAATTTGCCCATTCATTTCACTTAAAATACAGACACCAGGCACATTCTATTTTGGGATAGCTAAGGATAAGTGTGTGTTATTGTTTTCCCGTGGTTGCCAACCACAGGGCATCATTTCATAGATATAATTATTACCTTGATTTAGGGCTCTAGTGTTGAATTAAATACTGCAAGATTTCCTTTGCCACACCAGCTATAATGACTTATTTTGATAATTTCAACAATAATATAGTCAATTAAAAATTAAATATAACTTTAAAAGAGATTATAACTTTTTAAATTTGAATTCTCACCTGAGGTTTTAAAACTGTTAATAAATATAAATATTGTTCCCTCTCCAACCTCAGGATTATATTACTACAAGATACATTTTAAAATCTCAAAATTGTGACTTTATAAGCATAGAACTAGAAGGTTTGAAATTGGGAGTGTATACTGCTGGGACTATACCCTAAGAATCCTGAAACACCAATTCAAAAGAACCTATGTACCCCAATGTTCATAGCAGCACAGTTTATAATAGCCAAGTGCTGGAAACAGCCCAAGTGCCCATCAGTGAATATGTGGCTCAAAAAACTGGTACATTTACCCAATGGAATACTATGCAGCAGAGAGAAATAAGGAACTCCCTTCCAGACATCATGGATGGAACTGAAGAGCATTATGCTAAGTGAAATAAGCCAGGTGGTGAAAGACAAATACCATATGATCGCCCCTGTAAGTGGAACCTAATCAACAAAACAGACAAATAGAACCAGAGACTTGAAATAAAGAACAAACTGACAGTGACCAGAGGGGTGGGGGAGGAAGATAACGGGAAGAAAGGGGAAGGGGCAAACAAAGGAACATTGGTAGAGGACTCCTGGGCATGGCCAATGTGGGGGATTGACTGTGGGAGTGGTGGAGACCGGCTAGGGGTGAGTAATGGGAAAAAAGGCAGGACAATTGTAACTGAACAACAATAAATTTAAATTAAATTAAACTAAATTAAAATAAATTGCCTAGAAAAAAAGGAGTGTATATGCGTAAAAAAACCACATGCAAGTATTTTACCTTCACTAAAATAAAAAAATAAAGAGCAAATTAAATCAAGAGAATAGCTATGAGGAGTTATGCATTTTGATATGTTTATAATTAATTTTTATTTGCTAGACACTGGACATTTTCAAGGCTTTTTCCCTGCAGAATTTAAATAGAAATTCTGGTAAATTTGCTTTGTTTAGTGTGTTTTCTGGCAGGTAAGGTCAAATGCTTTATTTACTTGATAACACAGGATAAAAGTAGACTTGTATTCTGCTTCTTTTATCCTGTTGTAGTTTCAGAAGCACCAAGTAATTTAAATATAGCATGTAAAATACAGGCTTTAGAGAGAAGAAGATGATGAGATACTGTGATGTAGGGGTTGTAGGTGTGTGGTTCCCATGACCAACCGTGCCACAGACAAACCAAACCTGAGTTGGGGCTAAGAGTAAGTGCAAATTCGCATTCAGATAAGTTAATCATATGGTCATCAAAGATGAACTCTGCCTTGTTATACTACCTTCTAACACTCCTTTCATAAATCAAGAAATGGGCAGTTTATAGTTCCTGAAGTCCTGAGCACTACAAGCCAAGCTTGGTAGAGATGTTGCTGATGTATGGGGTGCAGTGTGTGGAGAATGATGTAGGCAGGGTGGATGGAAAATGGAGATCATGAAAGGTACCTCATGTACGTGAGAGCAAAAGAGGGTCACAATAATTATGTAGCTTTGGATAAAGATGAAGGAAGTACAGTTTGAATGTTTCAATCTGATGGCATTTCTGGATGGCAGATCTGTGATTTACCTGTGGGGATGGACAAACGTAGTGTGTACTCTGTACATCTGAGGGTGCACAGGTGATAGGGGAGAGTTATCAGGGGAGATCAAAAGTTAAGAACCATGAATGTGGGTGGTTGGATGGACAACTGTGTGAGAGGGTCGTCACAGAGCACGGAGCTTGGGAAATGGAACAGCAACACAAATCCTTAACTAGAAAGCAGTTACTAAAAAAATGGAGAATAGTAGTGCTGAGAAAGGCAGTGGAGTATGTTGGGAAGGTGGGCACCCGAGGGCGCACGTGTGGTCAGAAGCTGGCAATTAGAAAGTGGGAAAATGCCTTTCCAACCTTTGGATCCTGTAATAAATAACTAGTTAAGGATGAATATGGAGTGTTCAGCATTTTATAAAGTTTCAGAATATTCCCAGGAAAGTTCAACAGGCCAGGAAGCAGAAGCAGCGAGAAATGAACCAACAGGGCAGCAGATTCCTTGAGGGTCTAGAAGATTAGGTAGTGACAAAGCATCACAGGAACATGAGATGTGACAAAACTGAGTTAAATACAATTATAATTTTCTGAGCATAAGTCTTTTACATCCTTGGTTAGGTTTATTCCTTCATATTTTATTCTTTTTAAAGAAATTGTGAATGGGATTGTTTTCTTAATTTCCCTTTCTATTAGATTGTTATTGGAATATAAAACTAACCAAGGATATAAAAAACCTATACTCAGAAAAGTGTAAGACACTGAAGAAAGAAATTGAAGGTGATACAAATAAGTAGAAACATATACTGTGTTCATTGATAGGAAAATTTAATATTGTTAAAATGGCCACACTACCCAAAGCAATCTATTGATTCAATGCAATGCCTATCATGATGTGTTTCAAAGAACTAGAACAAATATTCCATAAAGTTATATGGAACCACAAAAGGTCCCACATAATAACAGTGATCCTGAGAAACAAGAACAAAGTTGGAAAAATCACACTACCTGAAATCAAACTATACTATAAGGCCATAGTAATCAAAATAGCATGGTACTGGCATAAAATCAGACACATAGATCAATGGAACAGAATAGAGAGCCCAGAAATAAATCCACATCTTTATAGCCAATTAATATCCAACAGAGGAAGCAGACACATTTAATGGACTAAAGATTGTTGATTCAATGAATGATGTTGGGAAAACTGGACAGATGCTTGCAGAAAAATGAAACTAGACCACCTTCTTACATCATGACAAGAATAAATTCAATATGGATCAAAGACTTAAATGTTAGACCTGAAACCATAAAAATTCTAGAAGAAAACATAAGCAGCAAAACCTTGGACACTGCTGGTAACCATATTTTATCAGGTATATCTCCCCAAGCAAGGGAAACAATAGAAAAAATAAACAAATGGGACTACATCAAACCAAAAAGTTTTTGAACAGCAAAGGGAATCACCATTCAACAGTACATCTGATAAGAGGTAAATATCTAAAATTTATGAAGTACTTACAAAGTTCAACTCCAAAGAGGAGGGAGAACCCAGTTAAGAAATGGACAAAGGACCTGAATAGACACTTCTCCAAACAGAACATACAGATGGCCAATAGACATATGAAAAGATTCTCAATGTCACTGATCATCAGAGAAATGCAAATTAAACAATGAGATATCATCTCAAACATGTCAGAATTGCTATCATCAATAAATCAACAAACAAGTGCTGGCGAGGATGTGGAGAAAGGAGAACCCTTTTGCACTGTTGGTGGGAATGCAGATTGGTGCACCCACTGTGGAAAGCGGTATGAAGAGAACTCAAAAAATTAAAAATGGACCTGCCTTTTGACCCAGCAATACCACTTCTGGAAATATATTCAAAAGAACCCAAAACTCTAATTTAAAAGAACATAAACACCCCTATGTTCATTGCAACATTATTTACTTGCCAAGATTTGGAAGTAGTCTAAGTGTCCATCAATAGATGAGTGGATAAAACAACTTTGGGACATTTACACAGTGCAATACTACTTGTTCTAAAAACAAAGAAGAAAATTTTACCTGTTACAACAGTATGGGTGGACCTAGAGAATATTATGCTAAGTGAAATAAGCCAGTCAGAGAAAGACAAATGCTATATGATTTCACTCATATGTGGATCTAATTAACTGAACTAATGAGTAGAATGGGGACAGACTCATAGATGGAGAACAGATTACTGCTAGTGGCAGGTAGGGGCAGAGGTTACAGGGTGGAGGGACTGAACAAAAAAGAAAAAGGATTCATGGACATGGACAACAGTGTGGTGATTGCGGGGGTGAGGGCAGTAGAAAGGGACTAAATGGTAATGGAAAAAAATACAATAAAGATAAAACGTTTAAAAATAAAATAAAATAAATGTAATTAGAGAATAACATTTGAAGATGATGGTCAAACAAAGGGATTATGGGAGTTTTGCCAAATAGTGTGTTCCACTTGGTACTTAACTGCTCTGGTAGCATGTGAACACACCAAGAACCTTGACAGACTCCAACAGATCAGAGTCTGACATCGCTTTCACACGACTGAGAAAACAGAAGTTAGTCTTCCTGGAGTGGAGTTGTGTGAGTTTTTTATATATTTTGGAGATCAAACCCTTGTTTGAGATATCAATGGCAAATATATTTTTCCATACAGTTGGTCCCCTTCTCATTTTGTTGATGTTTTCTTTAGCTGTGCAAAATATTTTTTATTTTTAAAATATTTTATTTATTTATTTTTAGAGAGGGGGGATGGGAGGGAGAAAGAGAGGGAGAGAAACATCAATGTGTGGTTGCCTCTTCCACACCACCTACTGGGGACTTGGCCTGCAACCCAGACATGTGCTCTGACTGGGAATCCAACCAGTGACATTTGTTTAGCAGGCCGGCACTCAATCCATTGAACCACACCAGACAGGGTGCTTCTTATTTTGATGAAATCCCATTTGTCTACCCTTTCCTTTATGTCCCTTGCTCTAGGGTTCATATCAGTGAAAATATTGATGCATGGAATATCTGAGATTTTCCTGACTATGTTCTCCAGGAATTTTATGGTATCATGACTTCAAGTCTTTTATCCATCTAGAGTTTATTTTTGTGTATGTTGTAAGCTGGTGGTCAAGTTTCATGTTTTTGCATGTAGCTGTCCAGATCTCCCAACACCATTTGCTGAAGAGGTTATTTTTACTCCATTTTATGCTTCTTCCCCCTTTGTCTAATATTAATTGACCACAGAGACTTGGGTTTATTTCTGGGCTCTCTATTCTGTTCCATTGGTTTATGCATCTGTTCATATGCCAGTACCAGACTGTTTTGATTACCGTAGCCTTGTAATATAGTTTGATGTCAAGTATGGTGATCCCTCCTACTTTGTTCTTCTTTCCAAAAATTGGTGTGGCTATTCAGGGTCATTTGTGGTTCCATATAAATTCTGAAATGTTTGTTCTATATCTGTGAAATATGTTATTGAGATTTTAATAGGGATTGTATTGAATCTATTCAAAAGAACCTATGCACCCCAATGTTCATAGGAGCACAATTTACAATAGCCAAGTGCTGGAAGCTACCTAGGTGCCCATCAGAAAATGAGTGGATGAAAAACTGGCGTATTTATACAATGGAATACTACACAGCAGAAAGAAAGAAGGACCTCCTACCTTTCACGAAAGCATGGGTGGAACTAGAGAATATTATGCTAAGTGAAGTAAGCCAGGTGGTGAAAGACAAATATCATATGACCTCACCTTTAAGTGGCACCTAATCACTAAAACAAACAAGCAAGCAAAATATAACTGGAGACAAGTAAATAAAGAATAAACTGAAAGTAACCAGAGGGGATGATGGAGGGAGATAATGGGGGGAAAAAGGGAAAGGGTCCTCAAGGAACATGTATAAAGGACCCATGGACAAAGCCAAAGGGGTGAAAGATGGAGGGTGGGAGGTAGGAGTGTGGGACAAGGGAAAGTGGTGGTGAGAAAATGGAGACAAATGTATTCAAACAACAATAAAAAATGATAAAAAAAAATAAAGAAAACAGTAGTTAAATTTAACTGGACCCATTATGAAACCACATTGAATTCCACTATCATTTAGAAAAGACCTTTACTAGTATAGCGAAACAAAAATTTTCCTGACTTCCTCATTTTTTCCTGTTTTTGGGGCCATGAAGAAGCCAGAGAAATATTTAAGAATATTGGAATTTGGGAAAAGTAAGGGAATACTCTACTTCAGTTTCAGACTCAGGTTCATTTTGGCTTCCCATCCATTGTTTCTCTCTCTCTAAATAAGGAGGCCAAAAATTAGACATACTAAAGTTTATTATTAGGAAAGTTAAGTTTTATTTTCTCTTCATTCTTTTTATTCAGTGTAAACAGGATGAACAAAAGGAACAAAAATCAGCATGTGACCGGCCCTTAAATACTCCTTAGAATGTGAAAAACAGCTTATTTGAGTGAACTCCAATAATTTTTTCTAAGAAATATTTAACCATGAAAATTTGAAGATGCTTAAGGAAAGTTAATATTTAAATTTTTTCTGCTTATTATTTGTATTGTTCAGTACCTTCACCTGTCTCACAGTGGTCTTGAAGCTGGCCAGGCTGGGAAAGGACTGCAGCCATAGACACTCCATTACAACACTGTACTAACCAGAATTCAGTACTGGGCACACAGCGCCACCAGCTGGAAGGGTGCTGTACAGCAAAGACAAATTCTACTCAATGTTTTTTTTTTTTAATTTTATTAAATCAATTGGGTGACATTGATTAGTAAAATTCGACTTAACTCCCTTGAGAAGGATAATTTTTGCTAAACTTTGATTTATTCTGAAATTGGTTTTAGAGTGCTATACATGTAAATGGGTAGATTTGTGAGTACAGGAGAGTTGAAGTTATCTTGTAAGTCAGATTTATATGACATTGTCACAAAGCAGGAATACTTCTCCTCCTCACTAACATTGGCTACAATTCAACATTAAAGTGAAACGTTGAGTTTGATTATATAGACGAGAAATGTTTATTGGTGGTTATTATATTTTTACTTATCACCTTGTATAAATTAACCTTTATACAATATCAGTGACATGTAATTTGCCTTACAATGCTAGGTATTTTAGTCCATTGATGGAGTAATTAAAATGATAGTGCTTTAAGATTTAAATGTTTGAAGCTGTAATAAAACATATTATTTAGGCAATTTTAATTTCAGTAGGTGCTGAACTATATATTTGGGTTACCTTATTTTCTGATGACATTTTAAAAAATCTTCACCTGAGGATATGTTTATTGATTTTAGCGAGAGAGAAGGGAGGAGAGAGAGAAAGAGAGAGACATCAAATGAGAAAGAAACATCAATCTTCTTCCTTCCATATACATTCCAACCAGTGATCGAACCATCAGCATTTTGTTGTATGAGACAATGCTCCAACCATCTGAGCAATTGGTCAGTGCTTGATGACTCCTTTATAAATATAGTTTAGTAAACATTTTAAAATCCAACAGACTAGATTAGGACTTCTTTATATAGTGTCTTCTTCTGAGATTCATAAGAGACTATAATGTAATTAATTCTCCACGGTTTCTAACATTCTCAGCCCAGGAAATACAGCAAGCTATTATGATGGAACCTTTCAGTATTTAACATGTGCAGTTAGAGTTTTCTTGTCTTTCTTTTGTCAGTATTTTTAACTGAATCTGTATCTCATTGATTATTTCACTATGGACATTTTTTTTAAATTTTTTGCTACATTTATTTTTCAATTACATTTGACATATAATATTATATTAGTTTCAGGTGTACAACATAGTGATTAGATATGCCTGACAAAGTGTTCCAATCATAATATCCAATCTGGTACCCATCAGGACATTATGATTAATAAAACTGACAAATAAAAATAATTCTTTCAAGCTCTGAACTTCATAACTGCAGTATCTCATCAAATTTCTTATAATAATTTTTGTAGATTTTAGATTGCCTTCTCTGTAGAGGCCTTTATATGTGTGTGTGTGTGTGTGTGTATGTGTGTGTGTGTGTGTGTATATATATACATGAAATTTAAGTAAAATGGAATAGAATGGTATAAATAGATAAGAAATTTTGACATAAGTCTAATTTATATCCTTTCATCAAACAGTGAGTCCTAGTAATTCTAAGTAAGATAGACTTGCAAGATGAATAGACAGAGTAGTAATTTCAGAACTGAAAAAACAAATACAGGGAAACTGTCATAGAAAATATTTTTAAATATTTATTTCTCAATGGAAGTGGTATGTGAATAGAAGCAACATATATGTTGAAATTTTCATGGATTATAACTACTCTAATCAATTAAAAGAATTTCTCCCAGTGACTGGCCATGTGTCATTAGGCAAGTTACAAATTTCCTTGTCTGTTAAATGAAGATATCGATAGCTTATAGAGTTATGTTGAGATTGGTATGTAGTTTTTAAGATAGTTCATAAATTTAGAACAATGATTGGTATGCAGTAATTCAGTAAGCTTAGCTGTTACTATTGGAATCAATTACTTCGAGATCCACAATCTTGCTAGTCTCCTTAAATTGTCTAAGTTTTTTTGATGCAATCATTTCAACAGGTTCAGGCCTTCTCAATCAATAAAACATGCCCTCATGTAAAACCTCATCCCACTATTTTAATTTCCCACTTTAAGTTCTTCTTGTATATAAAAACTTGTTTTCTGTGCATTCCCAACTTTATCCAAATAATTGACATTGTGGACTTAACGGTGCTTAGGTTGATAGCTAGTGCTACACTTAAGCTACTTGGACGTTCTATGTTTATGTTTAACCCAATCAAAATTTTTAAGTTGTTGACAGCAATAAAACTATTTAGATTGAGGTCCATATTTTGAATACAACCTTAAAATAAACTGATTTGAACTACAGAGTTCAGCTCATTGGTTTAATGAACTAGCCTTTCACTAAAAAAATAAAAAAATCCGAGTTCCCAAATGAGTTGATTCATTAGAGAAAAACTGTAATCTGAACCTTGTTTATTCCAATCAACATCATTCTTACTGTCACCTACCCCAACTCTGTCTTTTATTCCTGCCTCCTCCAAGCAGATATAAACATAGTCTACACACACCATGTGGTGTGATTGACAGTTTCCATTCACAATACCAGTTATGGCCTGTTTCAGATGAATTGGTTTATTTGAGAGAACTTTGCTATTCATTTACTTATACGCTGCCAATCATCTCTGATGAATTCCAGTGACTTCTGTGACCAGGGCAAGAAAGAAATAACATATTTATATTCCCTTATAAAATAATCTGATCACAGTAATTTCTTAAGGATCATGAGTGGGACTCAGTAGGGACAACTTTCATTGTCCTTTATGGCCATTTAACAATCTCTAAGTTTTTTCATTGAAAATCTTCCTACGTATTCTGCCAAATGTCTTTCTCTGTATTTGTTGGTTTGTATTTGATTTTGGTGCTCCCTTTGAAAATGAAAATGTTTAACAATATGATGTATTTAGTGTGCTCAGGTTAAAGTTAAATACTGCCTTTTTAATTTTCACTTCCAATAGAAGATATGTGACAAATGACATAGTAATTTTCCTACTTGTTCATGTTCATAAAACATTGATAATATGATTCTTACCTTTCCTTTGTTCTCAATTAAATGAAATACTGCAACACAATTAATGTGCTCTTGCAATTTAGGTTTTCTTTAGAGGTTTCTCTCGTCTCTAACAGTATTTTCCATCCATTCTGGGAAACCCCCAACTGCTGTTCAGAATATTCCATTATGCCTGCCAGCTATAAATACAATTGTGAACC
This sequence comes from Micronycteris hirsuta, assembly GCA_004026765.1. Lineage (NCBI taxonomy): Eukaryota > Metazoa > Chordata > Mammalia > Chiroptera > Phyllostomidae > Micronycteris > Micronycteris hirsuta. The sequence goes on from PVJI01013782.1 coordinate 38,298, forward strand.
AATATCATTTTAATTGTTTCACTAATAACTTGTTTTAAATGATTCAACAGTCATCAAAAAAGATAAGTGCTCTTGTACCCCGCAGGCTTATGGGCATGATGGCACAAGGCTGTGTGGAGTGCTGTATCAGAATAATGAAACCGTACGCACAAGATAATGACAAAGCACTCACATTGCTGTAAAGATAAATGAAAACAGTAGATCTTTCCTCCGTACTATAACATCCATTTCTAGTTCCCATTTCAATCATTAGACCTTGCCAACAGATTAATGCCCAAATACACATATGCAACATGTCCCATGGAACAGCCATATGCTCTCATTTTTCCAGGCGGCTGTGAATGATGGAGTTAACGAGCTTCACAAATGCTCTTGTTAATTAACAAAAATTGTTACTTTCTCTTTTGAGGGGGGCTTTATAAATTAGACTTAATTACACCAGATAATTGCAACAGCCAGGCTCTGAACAACTCCTTCCCATTTGGATCTTTCGGTGGCAAATCAACAACTGCAACCCTTGCCTGTTTGTGTAGATGAATTTAATAAGCAAACAGCCCTTTTATGTTAATGGTTTACTGGCATCAGTGGGCTTGGCAGGAGAAACGTGCTGGGGGAGGGTTTGCTAATGGCAGGACATAATCACATTAATTAAAGTATAACTGCCATTTAAAGATTTGTAGTGTGGAATTAGAGCATGTTGGGAACTGAGAAAATCAAGGGAGAGTGCATATTAGCACCATTACCGGGTTCTCCCTGCACAGCAGTCCACAACCTCGCGTCATAAATGTAATTTATGAGTGCTATTTGCTTTGAAATATATGTTTTTAGTTCACTCATTAGAATGTAAAAATTTGCAGTGTCTGCTTCAGGGGGTTCAACATAAATTCACTAAAAGCTGAGTCCCATGATCTGCTTTTAACAAATCCCTAAACAATGCTGTTTTTTCAAATTATGGCTTTCATAATTTCCTAGACTAAGACCAACTGTCTCCTCTTCTGAAAACAAATTTAAGGCTCGATGCTCCTATAAATTATATACTTTTAGTTATGTTTATATAATTCAGTGTAATTTTTATGGGGACTTTAGTAAATGTGGTCCCTAGTTTTGTCACTTTGTTCTGAAGAAGGTTGTGGGAACTGCTAAATGCTTTAAAGTTGGGCACATGCAGAGAAGATGGCTGAGAAAATTTCTGGTAAAGCTTTTTCTTATTCTGCCCCTGAGATCTACTAATGAGTTTTAAAATTAGCTTTCATTTAAATCATACTTATGTCCACTCCACCTACAAGAAGGCTATGAATGTACAAACCCTGGATAAATTGCCAAAGGACCATAGCCATACCCAGGAAAACAATGTTTAATTGATTCTTAATGACCTCAAAAGGGTTCTAGTTTCAGGTACCAGCTAACTGTGACCAAATCTCACTTTATCAAAGCCTTAAACCTTTACCAATATAAAAAATTGACAATGAATTTTTATTTCCATTTGTTCACCCAAGCCATAAAGATCCTAAATTCTGGAACTACAATTTTAGCCTTCTAATAGGGGATTTGACTGAAATATACTGTGTCTGACTTGCAGGCAATGTGTTCCTATTTTTGTAAACTTTGTGGATGGACAGCATTCAAAGACCGGTAACTTGAGTATGTTGTAGCTAAAGAGCTGAAGTGCCAGCCCCAGAAAACCAATAGGCCAGCCACACAAATGAGGGATTTTTTTCATGTGGAAACCAGGGCCGTAGCTGATCCTGTTTCTCAACCTAAACCGTTGTTTCCATTGTTTCACTGAGAACAGGGCTTTTTGAGCCAAGGATGGCTGCTCCCAAATCTTCAGACCTGTAAGGTTTCAGTAGGCTCCTTAGTTAGGTATCAAAGCACAATACAGGACCACGCTGACAGCTTTAAATGTAGAACAAGATATTAAAACACATGGAGGCTATGAGAGGGCCCCAGTGTGTGCTTTCCATTTGGGGTGCTGTATTGTATTTTTCTGCCCTCATTTTCTTATTTTGTTTCTTCTATCTAGTGCCCCGTCATTTTAGGGTGGGCAGTTGGATCAGGGGAGCAGTGTCTGCCTACAAAACAAACTTTTTATTATGGTTTACTTTTTCTTTGTGTGTAGGTATTGTCTTGATTCACACTGTGGCCTCTAGAAGCATTATATTTCCTGAAGTGTCATTTCTGTTATACAGGGTAGTTAGAATGGTAACCGTTGAGTTTTTTCCTGGAACAATGTCCAAGGAGAATCCAGTGCAGCCACTCAGCTAATTAGAAAACTGAGATTCCCTTCAGATCTTGAAGCGTTTGGCCTGAGATCACATAACAAATGAATGCAGAATGTGGTAAACCTGGGAAAAATACCTACCTCTTTTAATTTCTCAACACATTCATCGAAGCAATCCCCATGTTTTACTAGGAAAACCAGGGCCAGCTCTGTCTTGGATTTTTGCTTCTTCACCTGTTGATTTTGCTGTCAGTTTGTTTTAATTCAGTTTGGTAAACATTTACTGTTAAGTTCTTATCTAGGCACTGAAGGTTCAAATATGAAAAGACATGAACTGAAGGAGTCCAGCTTGCTGAGAGAAAAAAACCACAGGTATATATACATTCAATCTCACAGGGGAAGTACTAAGATAGAGATGTGTGCTGGATTTATTAGAAATATAATGAGGTCTGTAAGCATCCAGGGAGACAGAAATCACACATGTAAAGTAAAGGGTGTATACAAAAGAACAATGTATACAAATATATATGTGTTTTTGTACAGCTGGGATTCTAGTAGGAAGCAACTATTTGACGGTAGAGGAAGTTTGGGGCTAATCTCAGGCCATACATGTGGTATTGGGTCAGATGATGGAGGGTGTAGGGGAAATGGAGTCAATCAAGATCCCTTACCAGCGGATAAGCAATATTCCTACGATCTTGAGAATGGGCCCACAAGGGTAGAATCACACTTTGTGGTACAATATCTTGCCACACTACTGCCTTTCTGGGCATTTAGTATATTCGGGAGTTGGACTCATTGTGGTGCAACACATTGCTTGCTGTTTTTGTAGATCGTCCCACCCTTGACTAAAGGCATGTCAGGCATACCCATGGCTTCATGGATTTTCTTCTGTCTTCTCAAATCCCAAGTGAACCTGCCTGGCCTTGAAAGGCTGCAACACAATTGGTACTGTAGGCAGGATTCATCGTAGTATGGTATGAATATGGAGGAGCCGACAGTGGGACGACCAGAGTGGGGCTGGAAGGGTGGCCGGTCACCATCCGACACAACAGAAAAAGGCCCTACAAGTCATAGGGGAGACCCTAGAGAAACCAAGCTCCAGGGCAGCTGTGGGGTCCGGGGTTTCCTTCAGCTTTGCAACCTGAGATCGTGACTGAGCTTTCCAGCGCAGCAAAATTATCTGAACTCCAAGGAAGAGAGGAAGCCTCGGAGATTAGGATCTGTGCCCTGAAGTAAGACCTACAAATGGCAGAGTGGCATCTCTCCCCCTCCCTGGTCATAACAGACAAGTAGGAGGAGGAACTGAGTTCCCTGAGGGCCTGCCTGGTAGTGCTACAGAAGATGAAGTCACAGCAGCCCCTGGTGCCTGGAGGATATCTGCCTGGCCCTGCCCGGCCAGTTGGTTGAACACACAACCTATCCTCCCTATACACGGGCTGAACTGGTCGATCTCTTAAATTAGTTTTGCCAGTGACCCAGGAAGCCCTTAGTAGTATGGCTCTTATATCTTTGGGATCTAGGGGTGGATAGCATCATGTGCACTGATAATAAAATGGAAAAGTTACCTTCCATCATGACTCACCCGTCTCTGCACCAATGGCGGCAGAATAGCTGGTGGCATAGAGTGGGGCAGAGATCGCATTCTCTGTTGGAGTGGGTCATTGCAACTATTTGTACAGTCTTGGAGGATGCAGGAGATATGCCAGACACTGTGATTAAATTGCAGTCCTTTGTGGACTTAGTGCAAATCTTGCAGTAGCTGGACATGCACCCAGCTATGTTCAATCCTAATACCCAGGGCCCTGATGATGAATGCTTTCAGAAAGAATGCAGGATCTAGTGTTGCAACACATCCCTTGGTCCTTGTTTGGATCCCTCATAGCAATCTTGTCCTCATATGTCTGCTGCCACATTATTGGCATCACCACAATGGTGGTGAGTTTTGGGAAGGCGGAGTCAGAAAGGAGTATGGATGGTGTTCTGCACTTCCTCTGTTTCTCAAACAGACCCCATGTGGGTGACCAAGACACAGATGTGGTCAGACCTTTTGGGAGCTGGAGAAGATCAGACTAAGACTCATAGGAAGCCAAATGTCTACTTATTAGAAATTTGGAAATAATTGCAGGCTGACCAACTTTTCCTGTAGCTCCAGAAGAAGAAGGCAGTGAAGAGGAAGCCCAAAAATGCAACCTGAGAGGCCTGTCCAGTCCGACTGGAAGACCATTTGGCTGTTCCAATCTCCCAAGAAGAGGCAGGAGATATCCTTTGGAAATTTGAATAGGGGGCAGGCCGAAAAACCCATCAATGGGGTATAGATGGGAACTGGAGGCCACTTGTAGAATTGGCTATCCATTGGTCACCTATAAATTTCCAGCAGTTCCTGGCTCTAGTGGACACAAGAGCAGAGTATGCCCTCCTGTATGGAAACCCTGAGAAGTTTCTGGAGCTTGAGGCCTCTATTGATGGTTATGGGGGACACAGTGTAAAGGTGAAGGCTGTGCAGCTCTCTCTGGGTATTGGATATTTGCCCCTGGTGAATATACTGTTTATGTGTCCCCTACTCCTGAGTATATCCTGGGTATTGACGCGCTCCAAGGACTGTGGTTACACATCACTGCAGGAGATTTTCTCCTGAGGGTGTGAGTGGTAAAAGCCATTGTGCAGGGACATGCTGAGCATCCCCCCTTTCCAGTGCCACCCCCATAACAGGCATCAGCAGTGAAGCAATATCAGTTGCCCAGGGGACATAAGGGAATTATGCCAACTGTAGGAGAGTTGGAAAAGTGGGGATAATTAGGGTTGCTCACAGTCCCTCTAACTCCCCCATGTGGCCAGTGAGAAAGCCTGATGGCACATGGAGAATGATGGTAGATTACCAGTAGCTCAATAAGGTCATTCCTCCACTACCTGCAGTGGTTCCTTCTGTGGTGGACTTGATGGACTGGTTAACTAATCAGCTGGGAACTTAGCACTTTGTAGCTGACCTAGTAAATGCCTTTTTCTCCATTTATATTGCTCTGGAGAGTCAAGATCAGTTTGTCTTCACATGAGAGGGCCAATAATGTTCCCTCAAGGGTACTTGCACAGCCCAACCATCTGTCACGGCTCATGGTGGAGGACCTGGCTAAAGGACTACATTCTGCAGAAGTGTGCCTTTTCCATTACATAGAAGACATTTTGCTAACCAGTGATTCTCTTACAGAGTCAGAGAAAGCAATGCCATAAGTGTTGTCACACCTGAAGTCATGTGGCTGGGCAGTCAACGGGCCAAGCTGCAAGGGCCTGGATTATCTATCAAATTCTTGGGGGTTGTCTGGTCGGGTAAAACAAAAGTAATCCCTGATGAGGTGAGAGATAAAATTCAGGTGTCTCTTACCTGTACCACTGTGAAACAGCTCCAGAGATTTTTGGGCTTGCTGGAGTGTTTGTGCCTCACCTTGCACAAGTTATTGGCCCCTTGTACGCCTTGCTGAAAAAGGGAGCAAGCTGGGACTGGACCCTGACCTGGGAACAAGTGTTCCAAGGAGCATAGTGCATCAATAAACATGCTAGGGCTTTGCCCACTCTGGATCCTGCTAGATCCTGTGAGTTAGATGTGCATGTGACACAAGAAGGCTTTGGATGGGGTTTGTGGCAGCAATTGGAATGGCTGCATCAACTCTTGGATTTCTGGTCCCAACTCTGGAAAGGAGCAGAGGTGTGGTGTTCTCTGATTGAAAAGCAGTTGGGTGCTGTAGATGCTGCCCTGTTTGCTACAGAGGCTACTGCCCTGTGATAGTAAGGGCCACTTACCCCACTGCAGGGAGAGTCCAGGACTGGAAGGCCAGGCCTCGCAGTGGGACAGCTTACATGCCCACATTGGCTAAGTGGGGGCTTATCTCCAACAAAAGAGTACTCTGTTGTCTAGCCCCCTATATGCCAAGTTGCAGAAGGTGTTGGACCATGTTACCTATGTAGATAAGAAAATCTACTGCTCCTGCCCCTATAGAAGAAATGGAAGTTAGCCCCTTCCATGAAGGGCAGGCAACTATTCCCTCAGATGCATGGTACACTGATGGGTCCAGCAGGGGTCAGCCTGCCATGTGGACTGCTGTCAATCAACCAGAAACAGACATGATGGGTTTGTTACTGGTGCCAGTGGCTCATGGCGGTCAATGAAGCACCACCCCTGACTATTTGCACAGATAGTTGGGCAGTGTACTAGGGACTAACATTGTGGATCTCTACCTGGCAGGCAAATAAATGGATGGTCATACATAGGCCATTATGGGAACAGGCTTAGTGGCAAGACCTATGGGAACTAGGCCACCAGAAGTAAAAAATAACCCGCATACCATGAGACCAGGCATGCACCTCTTGCCTCCCCTGGGAATGATGAAGGTGATACTCTAGCCAAGGTGCAATGTCTGGAAACAGTGCCTGATGGCCCACCAGGAACAGAAATAGTCCAATGGCTACACCATTACCTCTTACATGCTGTATAGAAGACCACGTGTTCTACTATAAAAGCTTGGGGGTTACATGTTGCCCTAGCAAAGGTACAGGAAGCTTGTGAGACCTGTATTGTCTGTTCATGAGAGCATCCCCAGAGGCCTGTGGGAACTACTGGGCAAGTGGTGCAGGGACAGGTACCACTGACCTGGTGGCAGGTTGACATAATCTGACCCCTGCCTAGTTCAGAGGGTTATAAGTATGCAACCACATATGTGGACATGACTACTGGACTTTTAGCTGCTTACCTCACACGGTTCCTGGATCAGAGAGTGGTAATCATTGCACTGAAATGTCTATCCTCTGCTTATGGGTGACCCTTGACCATGGAAAGTGATCAGGGGATGCACTTTACAGGGACTTGGGTGCAACAATGGGCCCGAGACTTGCAGATTGACTGAAAGTTCCATGTGGCCTATTACCCGCAAGCTGCTAGAATGACTGAGCGATACAACGGTCTCTTAAATCAGGACATGTGACCGCGATGCCGCCCCTATGCTGGGGGGTTGGATGAAATGCTTATGGACTGTCCTCCAGACTCTAAATGAGAGGAGTTGGAGGAGGGGCTCAGCTCCGGTGGAAGCATTGCTCCACCGGACTGCAGCTCCAATTCAGTTGCAGGTATAGGCTGAGGATGCTTTGCTGAAACCAGGCATGGGAAAACAAAGAAATATTCTCTTGCCTGAATCTGAGGGCAAACAGCCACTCGGACATGGCCTTGGGAGATAAAAGCCCCCCACAGCTGTTGGGTGGCTCTTGTTGTCCCTTAAGGAAAAGGAATGGAGAGAAACTTGCAAATAGTGCCCTGGGTGATTGGGACATGGTCCCCCAATTTTTTAAAAGATTTTATTTATTTATTTTTATTTATTTTATTTTATTTTTTTTTACTTTTCCTTTTCTCTTCTTTTATTTTTTATTTTTTTAACATTTTTTTAAATTTTTTGTTCAATTAGTTATTTGCATCCTCTCCCCTCCCCTCCTCCCTTCCCCGCCAGACCCACCTCCCCCCCAGCCTCCCTCCTCCCCCTTAGTCCGGTCCGTGTGTCCTCTTCAGTGATTCCTGTAAACTCTTCTCCCCATTGTCCCCTACCCTCTCTCCCCTGTCTATCGTTAGACTGTTCTTAATTTCAATGTCTCTGGTTATGTTTTGCTTGCTTTCTACTTTTGTTGGTTATGATCCGGTTAAAGGTGAGATCATGTGGTATTTGTCCCTCACCTCCTGGCTTACTTCACTTAGCATAATGCTCTCCAGTTCCATCCATGCTGTTGCAAAGGGTATAAGCTCCTTCTTCCTTTCTGCTGCGTAGAACTCCATTGTGTAGATGTACCATAGTTTCTTGATCCATTCATTTGTAGATGGGCACTTAGGTTGTTTCCAGCACTTGGCTATTGTGAATTGTGCTGCTATGAACATAGGAGTGCAAAGGTTCTTTTGAATTGGTTTTTCAGGATTCTTAGGGTATAATCCCAGTAGTGGAATTGCTGGGTCGAAAGGCAGTTCCATTTTCA
>PVJI01013783.1:0-46474 GCA_004026765.1 Micronycteris hirsuta
TTTAAATCATATCAAGTATTTTCTCTGACCACAAGGGACTGAAATTAGAAAATAGCCCCAAGGAGAAAACCCCCAAACACTCAAAATCATGGAGATCGAATAGCATGCTATTAAACAAAGAATGGGTAAAGAATGAGATTAGGGAAGAAATCAAAAAGTTTCTCAAAATAAATGAAAATGAACTCACAACAACCCAAAACTCATGGGGCACAGTGAAGGCAGTCCTGGGAGGGAAGTTCATAGTGATACAGGTCTACCTTAAAAAGATAGAAACATTTCAAACAAACAACCTAATGCTACACCTACAAGAACTCAAGGAACAACAACAAAGACAGCCCAGAGCAAGTAGAAGAAAGGAAATAACCAAGATCAGAGCAGAATTAAATGACATAGAGTCTAAAAGCACAATTCTAAGGATCAATGAATCCAGGAGCTGATTCTTTCAAAAGGTAAACAAAATCGACAAGCCTTTAAGCAGGTTCATCAAGAAAAAAAGAGAGGACCCAAATAAACACAATCAGAAATGAAAGAGGAGAGATTACAACTGATGCCACAGAAATACAAAGGATTGTAGAAACTACTATGAAGAACTGTATGCCAAGAAATTTGAAAATCTAGGTGAAATGGACAAATTTCTAGAAAAATATAATCTTCCAAAAATCAATAAAGAAGAAGCAGAAAGCCTGAACCGACCAATAACAGCAGACAGTATTGAAGCAGTAATCAGAAAACTCCCGACACACAAAAGCCCTGGACCAGATGGTTTCACAGGAGAATTCTACAAGGCATTTAAGGAAGAGCTAACCCCTATCCTTCACAGACTATTCCAAAAAATCCAAAATGATGGAAGGCTCCCAAACTTTTTTTATGAAGCCAGCATCATCCTAATCCCAAAACCAGATAAAGACACAACAAAGAAAGAAAACTTCAGGCCAATATCATTGATGAACATAGACACTACGGTCCTTAACAAAGTACTGGAAAACCGTACTCAGCAATACATTAAAAAGATCATACACCATGACCAAGTGGGATTCATTCCAGGGATGCAAGGATGGTACAATATTCACAAATCAATAAATGTAATGCATCACATAAACAAAAGCAAAGACAAAAATCACATGATCTTATCAATAGATGCAGAAAAAGCATTTGATAAGGTACAGCACCCATTTATGATAAAAACACTCAGCAAAGTGGGAATAGAGGGAGCATTCCTCAACATAATAAAGGCCATGTATGGGAGACCTACAACCACCATCATATTCAATGGGCAGAGACTAAAATCTTTCCTACTAAAATCAAGAACAAGACAAGGCTGTCCACTATCACCACTTCTATTCAACATAGTATTGGAAGTTTTAGCCATAGCAATCAGACAAGAAAAGGAAAGAGAAGGCACCCAAATCTGAAAGGAGGAAACAAAGCTGTTATTGTTTGCAGATGACATGATAGTGTACATAGAAAATCGTATAGACTCCACCAAAAACCACTCGACCTAATAAATGAATTTGGCAAAGCAGCGGGATACAAAGTCAATATCCAGAAATCAAAGGCATTTTTGTATACCAACAATGAAACATCAGACGCAGAAATCAGGAAAAATATCCCGTTTGATATAGCAACAACAAAAAAATAAAATACCTCGGAATAAATTTAACCAAAGAGGTAAAAGACTTGTACTCAGAAAACAGCACAACACTGAAGAAAGAAATCATAGAAAACAAAAACAATGGAAACATAAACTGTGCTCATGGATTGGAAGAATCAACATCATCAAAATGTCCATGCTACCCTAAGGAATTTATAGATTCAATGCAATTCCTATCAAAGTATCAATGGCATGTCTCACATATATAGAACAAACACTTCAAAAATTTATATGGAACCATAAATGACCCTGAATATCAGCTGCAATTTTGATAAAGAAGAGCAAAGTAGAAGGTATCACAATGCCTGATATCAAACTGTATTACAAGGCCACTGTAATCAAAACAGCTTGGTACTCGAAAAAAAACAAAAAACAAAAACAGATATACCAACGGAACAAAATAGATAGACCAGTAATAAACCCAAGTCTCTATGGCCATTAATTTTCTAAAATGGGAGCAGAAGCATAAAATGGAGTAAAAATAGCCTCTTCAACAAATGGTGTTCGGAAATTTGGACAATGGCATGCAAAACAATGAAACTCGAGTACCAACTTACATCATACACAAAAATAAATTCAAGGCAGATAAAAGACTTAAATATAAGTCGTGACACCATAAAAGTTCTAGAGGAAAACATCGGTAGGAAAATCTCAGACATTCTATGCAGCAACATCTTCACTGATATGTCCCCTAGAGCAAGGGACATAAAAGAAAGAACAAACAAATGGGACCTCATCAAAATAAAAAGCGTCTGCATGGCTAAAGAAAACAGTATTAAAATAAAAAGAGAACCAACCATATGGGAAAATATATTTGCCAATGATACCTCAGACAAGGGTCTGATCTCCAAAATATATAAAGAACTCATACAACTCCACTCCAGGAAGACAAAAAACCCAATTAAAAAATCGGCAAAAGACTTGAACAGACACTTCTCCAAGGAGGACATATAGAGGGCCCAGAGACATATGAAAAGATACTCAGCATCACTAGCCATCAGAGAGATGCAAAATAAAACCCCAATGAGATACCACCTCACACCAGTCAGAATGGCCATCATAAACAAAGCAACAGATAATTGTTGGAGGGGATGTGGAGAAAAGGGAACGGTAGTGCACTGTTGGTGCGATTGCAGACTGGTGAAACCACTGTGGAAAACAGTATGGAATTTCCTCAGGAAACTAAAAATGGTACATGCCTTTTGACTCAGCAATTCCACTGCTGAGATTATACCCTAAAAGCCCTGAAACACCAATCCAAAAGACCCTATGCACCTCAATGTTCATAGCAGCACAATTCACAATAGCCAAGTGCTAGAAGCAATCCAAATGCCCATCAGCAAATGAGTGGATCAAGAAACTATGGTACATTTACACAATGGAATTCTACGCAGCAGAGACAAAGAAGGAACTTATACCCTTTGCAACAGCATGGATGGAACTGGAGAGCATTATGCTAACTGAAATAAGCCAGGTGATGAGGGACAAATACCATATGATCTCACCTTTAACTGTAACATAATCAGCAAAAGAAAAAAAGCAAGCAAAATATAACCAGAGACTTTCAAATTAAGAAGAAGCTAGCAATAGCCAGAGGGGAGGAGGGGAGGGGACTGTGGGGAGAAGGGTTTTAAGGAACTACTATAAAGGACACATAGACCAAACCAAGGGGGAGGGTGGAAGCAAGGGAGGGAGGTGGGTTTGAATGGGGTGGTGGGGAGGGGAGGGGAGAAAATGTAGACAACTTTAATTGAAGAACAATAAAGGAATTTCAATTTTTTTTAAAGTAAAAATAGAACTACCACATGACCCAGTAATTCCATTTCTTGGTATTTATCCCCCCAAAATCCAGAATACTAATTCAAAAAGATATATTCTCCCTCATATTCATTGTAGCATTATTTACAATAACCAAACTACAGAAGCAACCTGAGTGGCCATCAATAGACACATGGATAAAAAAGAGGTGGTGCATATATTCAATGGAATATTACCCAGCCATTAAAAGGAATGAAACCTTGCTATCTGTGACAACATGGATGAACCTAGAGGGTATTATGGTAAATGAAATCAGTCAGACAGAAAAAGACCAATAGCATATGATTTCAGTTACATGTGGAATCTAAAAATCAAAATAAATTAACAAATACAGCAGACACAAACTGATAGATACAGTGAGAAAATTGATGCTCAGACAGGTGTGAGGGCTGGGGGGTGATGAAAAAGGTGAAAGGAATTAAAAAGTATAAATTCCTGGTTGTAAAATAATCACAAGGATGTAATGTACAGAATAGGTAATATAGTCAACAATATTGTAATAACTATGTATGGTGTCAGATGGGTCTGAACTTACCAGGGTGATCTCTTCCTAAGGTATATAAATGTCTAATCACTGTGTTCTACACCTGAAACTAATATGATATTGTATGCCTACAGCAAGGGAAACCTCTGGCTAGAATGCAGCAAGACAACTTTTTTTCCCTGCCTTCCTAACACTCTCTCTATCCTCCTCTGATACCTCTTAAGGACCCAGACACAAGGCCCAAGTTTGTAGTCAGAATATACAGGCCTAAGCAGAGATGAGGATTAAGATTGGTCAGTCTGGCCTTTAGTGCCACGTGAGTTACAAGGATTAGGCCCTCTCTTCTCCTCTCAGGGCACTCAGTCCTGTGGCAGTGACCCCAGGATCCTCCATGCTAGGGGAGCTGCATGGACCGAGCCCCTGCTGCACCTGATCTGTGCCAGAGGTGTGTGTTCAGGTCTCTGGGGCTGGTGTCATTTCACATGATATATCATGCAGAATCCCAACTTTAAACAATAAAATTATATTTATTATAACTAATGTTTTATTTTGAAATAAAATACTTTTTATAACTTGTAAATTTATGTTGTTGCTCATGTATTATTATCTTATTACATAAGTAGAATCATTTTTTCAAAAAACTTTCTATTTTAGTACCTTTAATGATACATTTTTTCTGCTTTTTCAACAAGGGGGCTCACATTTTCATTTAGAAATGATCCATGCAAATTATGAATGAGAACTGAAAACGTTTTGATAAAATTCAAAGAGCAATAGAAGGAAGGAGGAACTGAGGAAGAAAGGAGAAGAAAGGGTTTCCTGGCTGGTGTGGCTCAGTGGATTGAGTGCTGACCTGCAAACCAAAAGGTTGCTGGTTTGATTCCCACTCAGGGCACATGCCTGGGTTGCAGGCCAGGTCCCCAGTGGGGGGCATGTGAGAGGCAGCCACGCATTGATGTTTTACTCCCTCTCTTTCTCCCTCCCTTCCCCTATCTAAAAATAAATAAATGAATAAATAAAATCTTTAAAAAAGGAAGAAAGAGAAAGAGGCAGTAAGAAAGGAAAAGAAGAAACCTCAAAATTAATATCTAACATAATTATACAAATATTTATCATATTTGAAAATTTTTTGGGACACATGCAACACAAGTTAATTCCAAGGTCAATGTTAATTATTGATAACAAGAGTGGTGGTCACTCTGTGGCCTTTGAGATTGATTCTGTTAAATATCAAAGGTGCTCTGTGTGCATTTGTGTTCAACTGAGATTTAGTTTTGATGTCATTTTTCTGACATTTTTACAAACTCCTTAACTTTCCAGAGGTTGGAGCCAAATACATTTGCCTTGGAAGCAGTTGAAACAAAGTGTTCACTAACCAATGTAATATTCTGCATTACTTTGAGGGCTAACAATACAAGCTTTATTTTGCCAGAATATAGTTAGAAGTGAATGTTAATTGCCTTGTCTTTTATTTTAATGGAAACAAGGCAAGAGTAATCAATTTTACTTGGACAGTCTGTAAAAGCAATTCTTTCTGTTGGTATTAATAATAGGAGAAGGACTGCCAGTCAGAGACACAGAAAGCAGGGTGAACAAGCTGAGCTGAAGGAGGCCTGCTGTGAGTGACAGAGTGGGTAAATGGGCAGTGTGGGTGTTAAGTCCAGAACAACTGGCTCTGAGGGGGAGGAAAGTCGTGAAAAGTAAGTCTAATAATCAGTTCTTTAAATGTCATTAAGTTAGAACCTGCTAGTTACAACCCTTTGGGGAACTGAATAGAGTTCACTTGTTATCCTTGTGGTTCAAGGTACTAAGCCACAATTTATACAGCAAAGTTCTTTTACTCTTTCTATTTTTATGATTCTCTCTCTGATTTTTTTCATGTTTTCTATTAAATAGCTCTCCCCAGCCTACATGTCTCTTAGTCTTCAACATTTTTATTTTTCTTGTTTCTTCTACCCAATTGCATTTGAGTAGATATGTGTGTGTGTGTATATGTGTGTGTGAGTGTGTATATATATAAGGAGTTAATATTTATTTAACTCTTTACTTATATTAGGTGTATCTGGAAAAAGTCCAGCCATTATTAATATAATGAGAACAGTTTACAGACATTGATATAACCTGGCAGCCAAGGAGAATGGACTGGAATGTGCATGCATGAACAATGAAGACTTCACTGTGCTAGTCAGTGGGGGCGTTAGATGTCATTGCGTGAGCATGTGTACTGTGTGGCCATTGCATTCAAAATGACTAAGCAAGTAGAACAATGAATTTGCATCAGGTTTTTCATTAGGCTTGAACATTCTTCTGTGGAAACTATTCAGATGATTCAGCAGATGCAAAGAGTGCAGCACAAATAAAAGTGTGGCACAAATGCTTCAAAGGTGGTTGAGAATCTTTTGAAAGTGATCCACATTCTGGAAGGCCTGCAACATGCAGACCACCTTAGAATGTTGAATATGTAATCAACATTCAACAAAGGTTGGTGGCTGACAGAGTGAGAACTAGAAGCTGATCTGGAGATTCCAAAAATTACTGTTTCTGCTATTTTGATGAAGAATATTGGCATGAAATGTGTCTTGGCAAAATTTGTTCTGTGACTTTTGCTACCAGAGCAGAAGGAACATCATGCTGCAGTTGCTAATGACTTGATTCAAACTGCTACCAATGAACCAGATTTCCTCAAGAAGGCCATAACTGGAAATGAATCATAGGTCTATGGCTATCATCTGGAAATGAAGGCCCAGTCATCCCAATTGAAGTTGCTTTGTTCTCCACTCCTGAAGAAGGCACAGCTGCACAGTTGCAGCAAGATCAAAGCCACGTTAACTGTGTTTTTTTTTCTTTTTTTTTGGTTGGGAAGGTATTGCCCACCATGAGTATGCCCCTCCAGGCTAAACAATTAATAAGGAGTACTATCTCAATGTTCTCTGTCAGTTGAGTGATACAATACAATGAAAATGGCCACAGCTCTGGGCAACTGATGATTGGAAGCTTCATCATGATAACACACCTGCTCTGCATCACGTCTGGTACAGAGTTTTTTGTTGAAATATCAAATCACCCAGGTGACTCAACCCACTATACAGCCCAGATATGGCACCCTGCAACTTCTGGCTTTTCCCAAAACTAAAATTACCTTTGAAAGGGAAGAGATTTCAGATCATAAATTAAATTCAGGAAAATATAATGGGGAATCTGATGGCCATTCCAACAAAGGATTTTGAAGAGTGTTTTGAACAGAGGGGGAGATGATGGGAAAATTGCGTGAGGTCCAAAGGTGCCTACTTTGAGGGAACTGAGGTGCCACTGTCCTATGTACAATGTTTCTTGTATCTTCTTCAATAAATGTCTATTTTTTCATATTATATTACTGGATACTCTCTGGGCAGACCTCGTAGTGAAATTAGATCTATTTTCACTACTGTTCCAGGACAACTTTTCCTCTACTATGAGTTAAAATTGTGGGGATCTGTGAGTTCACTAATAATAGGCAGATTAACTAGATTAAAAACAAGTTTGTTCATATGCATATAAGGACACAGAGGAGCATTTCCTGAATAACTTGAAACAAGGGTTTATATTCCAATTTAATGGAGAAAGGGAACTAAGAGAAAGAAAAAAACTTGTATGGGAAGGAAAAGATAGGCTTAATGGGGGAAAGACAAATGAACTTTTAGGGAATCAAATAGAAGTTACGAAAGTTTTGTAACCATTTTTTATTTTTATTTTTTGTTATTTTTTTAGATGAATATTTTATTTTTTTAAAGATTTTATTTATTTATTTTTAGAGAGATGGGAAAGGAGTAAGAGAGGGAGAAAAATATCAATGTGTGTTGTCTCCTGCATGCCCCCTACTGGGGACCTGGCCCACAGCCTAGGCATGTGCCCTGACAGGGAATCAAACTGGTGATGACCCTTTGGTTTGCAGGCTGGCACCCAATCCACTGAGCCACACCATCCAGAGTGAGCTTTTATTTATTTATTTTTTATTGATTATGCTATTACAGTTCTCCTAGTTTTTCCCCCTTTGTTCCTCTCTACCTAGCAACTCCCACTCTCTCAGGCCAGCCACACACTATTGTTCATGTGAATGGGTCATGGGTATAAGTTCTTTGGCTACTCCATTTACTTTACATACCCATGTCTATTCTGTAACTGCCTAATCACTTCACCTCTTCATGATTCCCCTACAGTCCCCTTCCACCTGACAACCTTCAAAATGCTCTCCATATCCATGTTTCTGTCTCTGTTCTTCTTGTTTGCTTAGTTCGTTTTTTAGATTCAATATTGACATGAATGTATTTATTGTCATTTTTTGTTCATAGTTTTTATCTTTTGCTTAAATAAGTTTCTTCAATATTTCATATAATAATAGTTTGGTGATGATGAAATCCTTTAGTTTTTTTTCTTCTCTGGGAAACTCTTTGTCTGCCCTTCAATTCTAAATGATATCTTCATTAGGTAGATCAATCTTGGACCCTGCTTTTCATGACTTCGAGTATTTCTTGCCAGGCTCTTCTAGCCTGCTAAATTTATTTTGAGAAATTAGCTGACCGTCTTATGGGAACTCCCTTGCAGGTAACTAACTTCTCTTTTCATTTGCTGCTTTTAAGATTCTCTCTTTACCTTTAATATTTGGCATTCTAATTGTGATGTGTCTTGGATTGGGCCTCTTTGCACCCATCTTGTTTGGGATTCTCTGTCCTTCCTGGACTTGCATGTCTACTTCCTTCAATAAATCAGGCAAGTTTTCTTTTATTATTTTTTCAAATAGATTTACAATTTCTTGCTTTTTTCCTTCTTCTGGAACCCCTATGATGTGAATGTGGGAACGCTTGAAGCTGTCACACAGGTTGCTTACACTATCCTTGTTTTTTGGATTCTTCTTTCTTCTTGTTGTCTTGATTGCTTGTTTTCTTTTTTGCTTCCTAATGTTCCAAATCATTGATTTGATTCTTGGCTTTATCCACTCTACTGTTGTTTTCCTGTAATTTTTTTTTAAATTTCAATTAGTGTATTCTTCATTTTTAACTAGATCTTTTTTATGCTGTTGAGATCCTCACTCGAGTACCCTTTTAACCACTGTTTTGAACTCTGCATCTGATAGATTGCTTATCTCCATTTCATTTAGTTCTTTTTCTGGAGTTTTGATCTGTTCTTTCATTTGGGGCATGTTTCTTTGTTTCCTCATTTTGGCAGCCTCACTGTGTTTATTTCTGTGTAGAGCTGCCGTGAGTCCCTGTCTTGGTAGTGTGGCCTAATGTAGTAGGTGTCCTGTAGGGCCCAGTGGCACAGCCTCCCCTGTCACCCAAGCTGGATACTCAAGGTGCACCCTCCATGTGGGCTGAGTACCCCCTCCTCTTATAGTTCAGTCTTGGTTGCTGTTGGCAGGTCAATGTGTGTGATTTACCCAAGCCAATCAGCTGCAAGGATTGGCTGTGACCACTGGCTGATGACTTTCACCCTCCATGGAGGATCAGCTGTGCAGGGGCAGGGTGGTTGTTCTCTGTTATGGCCTGTACTTGTCCACTGGGCATTCAGGTTCTGGTATTTCCTAAGTGGTACAGGCCAAGGTCAGCTCCCGCCCGTGTTTTGCCCAGATCCACCTTGCATGAACTATAAAGTAATCTGAGATGTCTACTAATTTTGCTGGGCTTGGCGATTCCCAGATAAAACCAAGCTGTGAATCTAGGTTGGGTGCTGCTAGTGCCAGGCCTGGAGGCATTTAGCAATAGGTATGGGGGTTGCGGGCTCAATGAGGCCAGCTTATTTGATAGTATTTAGGAAGATGTGAAGCATGAGCTTGAGACTAGCTATTTACATGGAAAAGTCATGGTTAACAGGTGGGTAGGCCCAAACTTAAGTGGGATGGAGTTTCAGGGGATCTCCAGGGTGGGGCAAACAGTGTTAGCCAGGTTGATGGAGCCTCAGATACGGCACTGGCCTGCCAGCTCTGTGGCTCTGTGGCTCTGTGAGAAGAGGGCTTAGAAAGGGATTATAGCCTTTGCCTGCCTTTCTGTCCCAGAGAAAACTGTCCCCAGCTCTTGCCTTGATGCCTGATACTTCAGTTTCTTCCAGTATGCTACTGGTGCTTTTCAAGCTGCTACCCCATTGCTGGAGCTTAAAGAGAGTGAATCTGAGTAAGCCCATGTGTGGGTCTTTTAAGGGGAACTGCTTGGGACTCCAGAAATTTCTTCCATTGACTCAATCCCCACTGGTGTTGGCAGCCAGAAGTTATGGGAGCTTATCTTTCTGGCACTGGAACCCTGGACTGTGAGTCCTGGTGTGGGGCTAGGACTCCTCACTCCCATGATATCCTGGATGGATGTGATTTCTTTAATTCCATAGTTATCAGACTTTTATTCAACTAGATTTTTGATGGTTCTGAGTTACAGTCATTCTATATTTTAGTTGTAATTTGGATGTGGTTGTGCGAGAGGCAAGCCATGTTTATCTATGCTGCCATCTTGACCAGAGTAATCTGTGATAATGTTTGTTTATGCAATTTTTCATCCTTGTGCCAGTGGCCCCCTCATTCCTAGCTGTGAAACTGCCCCAGAAAAGTGCTTAATGGTAGTGTTGCTCTCAAAGGGTGCTGCCTTTAATCACATGAGGGAACTCCAAAATGGCTTATTTTTTCATCTGCTGCATCTCAATTGTATTTAGTTTAAAATAATCCTCAAATTGCCCTGGCCAGTGTGGCTCAGTTTGTTGGAGCAATATCCCATAAACTTAAAGATCATGGGATCGATTCTCAGTCAAGGCAAATGCCTGGGTAGTGGGTTTAGTCTGGTCCTCAATCAGGGCCCATACAGGAGGCAACAAGTCAATGTTTCTTTATCACATTGATGTCTCTCTCTCTCTCTCTCACTCCTTCCCTTCCTATCTCTGAAATCAACAAGCATGTCCTCAGGTGAGGATAAACAAAAATTCAAACCAAATCTCAGTGTCTGAGTGGGTCTCTCTACTACCAAAACCATGAAGGAATTTAGGGAACAAGGAGACCCTGTTTACATGAGCGAGTAACTATAAGGAGTCCTCATATATTGAAGGTAGCAGATATGTCACTTTGCCATATTGGTTCTTTTGAGCTTAGGCATTTGAAAAACAGCAAATACAAGGACAAGCGTTCTCTCAACCCTTTTTACATGATTAATGACAGATCCTCCAAAAGGAACTCAATTGTCATAAATCTCTTCCCTGAGACTTTTCCAACCAGGGATGATTCATCACAGAAGAGGAGACTAGAAGTCCACACACAGCCAGACAAACTTGTCACAAACTACCATACCTCTCATCTATTCTTCTAAGGGCCAATTTATCTTTCCAAAAATCATTTACTCTCTTCTAAGAGGCCTACATTCTCCTCTCCTTTCCCTGTTAACATGGTATTTGATCCTGACTTCTAAGCACCTCAGGGAGTTACTATTTTTCCCCTGGGTGTCTTCCATGCATTCATGAGGTATACATGTTAACAAACTTCTGTTTGTTTTCCCCTTGTTAATCTCTGCCAAGAATGCAGAAGAGTAGAGAGAAAATGATTTCCCTTCCCCTATGATGTGTTTGGAGTAGGAAAGAGAGAACTTAACTTGAATAGCAAGAAGCATTTCAGAAAAACAGAACCAACCAATCAACCAAATATACAAACAAAAATTAAAAAAAAAAAAACAGGACTCTCTTCTGATAAATTAGTTGAATGTTGATTGATAATTTATGGGAAAATTTTAGTGGAAGGCAGCTTTATATTGCCTTAATTTGGGCCATTCCTTCTGCTTTTACTTTATATACTTATGGGAGAGCACTAGGTAAATAAGACTAATAAATCTGCCTTCATTGATAAAAAAAAAAAAATCAGACCTGAGAGATAATTTGTGTTTGTCTTTTATTATTCCAGTGTTAAAACAGGTGGCTTTTTTGTAGAGGTTAGTTACTATATAGATAAATGCTATAAACCAAACTTTTAAACTATAATTGTCCCAATGGTCCCAGACACATACTAATGTATGCAAGGTGAGAATTCAAGAACCTGAGCTGTATTGATTGGTATAGATCTTGAGGATGGTAACATTATGGGTTGCATTACATTCCCTAGAAAGATACATTGGAAGTCATAACCACTGGTACCTTTGAATGTGATTTTATTTAGAATCAGGGTCTTTGCAGAAGTAATCAAGTTAAGATGAAATCATACTGGATTAGAGCAGGCCCTAATCTAATATGGTTGGTGTCCTTGTAAGAAAAGGAGACAAGCCCTGGGCAGTGTGGCTCAGTTGGTTGGAGTGTTGTCCCATAAACTGAAAGGTTGTGACTTTTATCCTTGGTCAAGGCCCATACTTAGGTTGTGGGTTCAATTCCAGGATCCTTGGTTGGGGTGCCTATAGGAAGCAACAAATCAGTGTTTATCTCCCACATCAATGTTTTGCTCTTTCCCTTCCCTTCTCCCTCCCTCTTTCTATACAAGCAATGAAAAAAAAAATTGTCCTTGGACTAGAATTAAAAAAATTATATGTAAAAAAGAAAATAAAAGGAGATGAGACACAGAAGAGCTACAGCCATGAGAAGATGGAGTTATGCTCTCCCATGCTAAGAAATGCCGGGACTGCCAGAAGCTGGGAGAGGAAGGCAATGGTCCTCTCCCAGAGCCTTCTGAGAGAGCACAGCCCTGCCAGCACCTTGATGTCAGACTTGTAGCCTCCAGAACTGTGGGGGTAAATAGGTGTTGTTATAACCACTCCAGTTGTGATGTCTGTTGCAGCAGCCCTAGAAAGCTAATCCAGATGATAAAACAGTTGTCTTTCTTAAGGAACAATAACCATTTCACCAGGCTGAAGCCTCTCTGCTTTTAGAAATTTGAGTTTCTCAACTTCTCTTTCCAAAACTGAGTTCCCACATTTGAATGCATTGCTGAATATTTCATAGACATGAGTGAGATGTATTATAATTTAAATATCAGTCCCCTATTGTTCTTTCTCAACTGGTATAATAAGTCAATTTTACTTTGTTCTAAATATTTTGCAAAAGGACCTCTGAATCACAAAAGAAAGAAGTGAAAAGTCGTGACACACGTTTAAATTAATCTAGTTCAATTCCACTTTGAACCTATCAATAAAACTTTAAACATTTATTTGCACTTTGGTGTTAGCAAAATAAGTATTGAAAATCACTAGGTTAAAAATAATAATGTTAGAGGCAAATGGGCTTTATTTTAAAACACCGTCCAGTGCCTATTCCATAGGAGGTACTCAAGAATGAAAGGCTACCATTCTGCTAAAATAAAGAAATTTAGAAGCAAAAAGTTAAATAGAACTGAAGTTTTGGTTATTTGTACATAAAGTCAGCATCTAGTCTAAAAAAAATCCATCACATGCTTGAGAAGGATGGTCCTTTTTGTGAAGAACACAGAATACAAATGGAAAATAGTAAATTTTAAACTAGAGTCTCTGTTGGAGTAAGAAAGTTATTTTGGCTTAACTCAGGTCCTTAATATGTTTATGGTCCTTTCCAATATTTAGCAAGAGGATAAAAGTGTGCTATAGTGGTAAAAAGAATATTTTGAAATGATGGTAGAAAGTACAGGAAACATATTATGTGACATCACAGAGATGGAGTCAGTAAAAGTTTAGACTATGAGAAACCTTATAGAATAAATCTCCTTAAATAATTAAATTTCACACACACACACACACACACACACACGAGAGAATTAGAGGTGAAGCTGTAGATCAAAAGAAACTTGAGTGATCTATCAATCAGTACCAAAATGTGGATATTATTTTATCCTGATGGAACACATAAACCTGTAAAGAAGCACTTATGACATGGTAATATTGAGAAATTAATGTTAACTTTTTAGGCCTTATTATAGAATTGAAGTTCTGTCTATTTAAAAAAATGGTTACCTTAAAAACATAAGTTAAAATTATCACAGATGAAGTTATGTGATATCTGGTATTTGCTTCTAAATAGTAGTTGTGGCACAGTAGAAATAGATTGCTATATAGATGGAAAAATTAGTAATAAGTTCCTATGGTTAAAGCTAGGTTATGAGAATGTGGTTACATAACATTTTTCTACATACATGTGTATATATATATAAGCATTTTAATAATAAATGCTGAAATAATGTTAACAAGCCAATTACTTGGCTCCGGTGGTTTTGAAATCTAGTTACAATGTGTGTGAATATATAAAATTAGCCACATAAATTAATCACAGAGATTAAGATTAGCTATCAATTGAATAACACAAAACTGTAATTGTTATATAAATTTAAATTGTAATCACTGGCCATGCTGGTTAGAAGAAGAGAGTATTTCCAAACTAGATGTACAAGAATGAACAATATTAAAATAGATAAAGAGAAAAAGAAGAGGAAATCAATTGGCATTTCAAACTATATTCTGGACTATATTCACCTGTTAAGGAAAAAAATTGTTTTCCTTTATTCTCACCCTGAATACTTGTCACACCACATGTTTGGATCTTTCCCATGCTGACCAATTCTCAAACTACATTTGGGTATCCTACAATTGAATTCAGTTCTGACACTAACTACCTGGAGTTAGAGTCAGATCCCACAGATTAAGGGTTTAGTTCTGCAAGACTGCCCCCACTCAGGTGCCAGTCTCAAGTCCCAGTGTGTCACATTTACTTCTGACTGACTGGCTATGAATTGAGGTTCCCCTAGTGTATTCCTTGGGTTCAATAATTTGCTAGAATGGCTCACAAGACTCAGGGAAACATATTTAGCAGTTTATTATAAAGGATATAATAAAGGGTGTCAATAAATAAGGTTCAGAGTTTCTGTCCCTGTGGAGGTAGAATGTGCCACTCTCCCAGCATATGGATGTGTTCACCAACCTAGAAGCTCTCTCTAGGCTTGTACTTTAGGGCAGGGGTCCCCAAGCCCCAGACCATGGACTGGTGAATAGCGGGCAGCTGAGCAAGCTTCATCTATATTTACAGCCACTCCCCTGCTCCAGTATTACTGCCTGAGCTCCTCCCCCTGTCAGATCAGTGGCAGCATTAGATTCTCACAGGAGAGTGAACCCTACTGTGAACTGCATATGCAAGTGCTCCTTATGAGAATCTAATGCCTGATGATCTGAGGTGGAGTTCAGTTGGTGATGCTAGTGCTGGGGAGTGGCTGCAAATACAGATTATCATTAGCAGAGAGGTTTGACTGCACAGAGACCATAATAAATCAATTGCTTGCAGACACATATCGAAGCCCTATCAGTGAGTGGCAAGTGACAATTAAGCTGCATCTGGTGGCAGGCTTCATAACGGCAAATGAGTTGATGCACTTCAATTGTACAGCTGCATTTGGTGGCAGGCTTTAAGTCAGAATCTGACACTAATTTTAGTCCATGCATGGCCCACCCATTATTTTATTTACCACTTCCATCCAATCCTCTTTCCTGCACTGCGCACTTGTCTCAGTCACAGTTTTGGTAAACCCACATGCTAACCTTAGCCAAAATGAGTAAAAAACAAATGTTACTGGAGAGCTTCTTTGAAAAGGAGGAAAGAACCAATGATGAGAAAGCAGAAGAGTCTAAGACTTCTGACAAAAGGGAAGCTGCATTTAAAAAAATACCAAGTCCTATTTAAATTATGGCTTCATTACAACGGGTGATTCACACTCTCCAGGACAGCTTTGCATAATATGTGGCAACTGGCTATCTAATGAAGCCACGAAACCTTCAAACCTGCTTCACCACCTGGAGACCAACCATCCTGCGTTAAAAGACAAGCCCTTGCATTTTTTCAAAGAAAAAAATGTGAACCCAAAGAACAAAAGCAATTATTGAAGGCCACCACTTCATCAAATGTGTCTGCACCGAGAGCATAATTCTTAGTGGCTGACCACACTGCTAAAACTAAGAATCTCTTCACTATTGGTGAAGGGTTGATCCTGCCTGCTGCTAATGACATTTGTCGTGAACTTTTAGGAGAGGCTGCAGTTCAAAAGGTGGCACATGTTCCTCTTTTGGCTAGCACCACAACTAGATGAACTGATGAAATGGCAGAGGATATTGAAGCACAATTGTTAGAGAGGATGAATGAGTCACAGTGGTACACAATCCAGGTTGACGAGTCTACCGATGCTGACAACAAGGCAACTATGCTTGTTTTAGTGTGATATGTATTTCAGGAGGATGAGCATGAGGATATGTTATGTGCACTCCCGTTGCCAACCAAAACCACAGCTACAGAACTATTCAAGTCTTTGAATGATTACATATCAGAAAAACTGAGCTGGTTTTTTGTGCTGGTATATGCACGGATGGAGCGGCTGCCATGACTGGATGGCTTTCTGGTTTCACTAGTCAGAGGTCAAAGGAGTCACTTCTGAACGTGAATCTACTACTGTGTCATCTGTAGAGAAACACTGGCTAGCCAGAAAATGTCACCTGAACTTAAGAACATTTTGCAGGATGTGATTAAAATTATCAACCACATTAAAGTACATGCCCTTCACTCTCATCTGTTCATACAGCTCCGTGAGAAGATGGGCGCAGAGCACACACGTCTTATACACAGAAGTGAGATGGCTTTCTAAAGGTAGATCACTGGCCAGAGTTTTTGAGTTATGAGAGCTGTTCTAGCGATTTCTTTTAGAAAAACAGTTACCATGGCAGTGCATTTCAGTGACACAGAATGGGTAGCAAAACTTCCCATGGGTAGCTTCCTCGTGTGACATATTCAACCTGTTCATTAAAGTCAATCTGTAACTTCAGGGGAGAACAATAATTATGTTCAAGTCAGCTGGTAAAGTGGCTGCATTCAAAGCTTAACTGGAATTATGGAGGTGATGAGTGAACATTGGGATGTTTGACTTGTTTCAAACATTAGCAGAAATTTTGAAAGAGACTGAGACAGGACCTGATTTCTCCCAGCTGGTGAAGGATCACTTCTCTTAGCTTTCAGAAGAGTTCTAGCATTACTTCCCAACCACCAACACCCCCAAACTGGGAAGGAATTGATCCACGACCCATTTGTGAGTAAGTCAGGTGAATCAAATTTGTCCATGCTAGAAGAGGATCAGCTGTTTGAGATCGAAATGATGGTGGCCTCGAAGTATGTTTGAGATAATTTCCAATCTCCATATGTGTTGGATTGGAGTAAAGGTGGAATGTTCTGGGATTGCCACAAAGACAGTGAAAAGCCTGCTTCCATTTCCAACATCCTCTCTTTATGAGGCAGGGTTTTCTGCAGTGACAACAACTAAAATAAGGTTACAGCATAAACTAGACATAAGCAATGCACTTTGGGTGTCTCTGTCTGCCATCACCCCCAGATGGGACCATCTAGTTGCAGGAAAACAAGCTCAGGGCTCCCACTGATTCTGTGTTATGGTGAGCCATATAATGATTTCATTATATATTACAATGCATAGAAATAAACTGCACAATGAATATAATGACCTTGAATCATCCTGAAACCACCCCACCCCCACCCCAGCAACTCAGTTTGTGGAAAAATTGTCTTCCACGAAAACAGTCCCTGGTGCCAAAAAGGTTGGGGACTGCTGCTTTAAAGGGGGTTATGAAGGCTTTATCACATGGGCATGACAAATTGTTATCCCTCACACCTCTCTGCCAGATGGGAGGTAGGGCTGAAAGTTCCAGCCTTCCAATCATACCTGATCCTTTCAAGAGCTGTCTCATTAGAACAAAAGACACTCCTATCACCCAGGAAATTACAACGAATGCAAGTACTCTGTCTGACATGTCTATCACTCAGGAAATCGCAAGGGTTTTAGGAGCTCTGTATCAGGAACAGGGGTCAAAGTGCAAATATTAGCTGAAACAGAGGATATATACATATACATATATATATAATCTTATTTCATATCCCCAATCTTATTCCTTCCCCATTCCATTTAGTTGTATTGTACCCTTTACTCCATTGCTTACACCAAAACCTAGGGCACATGTTTATTTCTTTGAATAATAAATAAGCTCCACATTCAATGTTATTAAATTCTGTTGACTCCATCTACAAAGAATATCTGGAGTCTAACCATTTCTCATTATTTTATCCCTTGCCACCCCAGCCAAAGCCACCATCACCATCATTTCTTGTCTGGACTACTATAACAGTCTTCTAGGTGGTTTTGTGTTGCTGTAGAGCTTTAATCAAGGAAGGATATAATTGAATTTAAATTTTTAAAATGCTCACCATAACTCTGTTATGTGGAGATTACCCTGGAGAAGGTGTAAGAGAAGATACGAGGATTTACTATAATCCAGATATTTCAGTATATTATAGCATCCGAAGCTGCCTCAATCTTTACCTATATAAAAGAAAAATTGCACCGGACCAGTTAAACAGGAAGGAAAACTTTATTCAAGATGGTTTGTTCCTTTGAAACAAATGGCAGGAGAGATTTAATCATTGAGATAAGCTAGGAGAAAGTATTAGAGGATGTTGGGGGTAATTGGCCAATGTGATTAGGTAATCTGTGTTTGCTAATTGGCACTTATTAAATTTAGGCTCCTATCCTCCCCTGGAGACTGGAAGATAGGGTGTTGTCTTTCTTGATTACATTTCAAAGGGCTGGCTTCCAGGTCCTTACAAAAGACATTTCTGAGTTGTATAAGATTTACATCTCAAAGGGGTAGAGAAAGAATTTATAAGGCAAGTTTTCCAAAGTAAGTGCTCTAAGGAAAGGAAAGTCAAAGAACTATAGTCAGGAAGAAACCCATTTAAGATTTAGTCATGCTGAGAGGAACATTAAGGCCATTTTAGTCATCTACCATTACTAATATTATCACATTAGTTGATTCATTTCCATTCTCAAGATGACTAAATTTAGGGGATAGCTTTGCTCAGTGCCAGGAAGAAAACATTGTATCATTAGTTGTACATTTAAAAATGTAGTCACTCTGATTCTTTAGAGGGCTGGTATCTAGACTGCAATAATATGGTTGATGGGGAGTTTGCAGGGCATGGTCTTTGGAGGGAGGTTAAGGAAATGTTTCTTGCCCAATTCTGTTTAGAGAATAGACTGATCAAATGTTCATAATAGAGCATAGATGCTCGGGCGGTGATACACCCAACAGGAAAATGAATTCTTTAAAGTCGTTAAGGGTAGTATAACAAGATACAATAACCTGAAACTGGACATTAGGTTAAACATTAGGGAATTATTTCTAAATGCAGAGTTGATTACACTTTGGAATAATTTGCAGGGAAAAGGTTGCTAAGGTCCCATCAGTAGGAGTACTCAAGAATAGATCAGATGAATACAGATTGCTATTTATGGCCACAGAGACGAGGTCAAACCCACAGTAACACAAAGGAGCAAACTCTGTGACCCAGAAGATGTTTTCCCCTTTCCTGATAACATCCACTTGGTTTTACGAAACAACAAAAACACAAGCATCATAATTTGTGACATTACCTTACAATCAAGGATTCCCACAACAAAAATGCCTCTGCACCCTTTTCTCCTTTAAGCTAGCTTTAGAGGGTAGATGTTTGCCTCAGCAAAGAGTGTGAAGATGGTGCCCGCTTTACATTATAAGGAATTAATCTGCAGCCAGTGTGTTTATATTAACAAATTGTTATTTGGTTAGAAAATAGCCTAAGCCGTGCTTTGTCTCTTTAATGGCCCTACTTAACAACTCAGTTTCGCTGTTTTTGCTTAATTTTCCTGCCAATTTTCAGCTATTTCTATTCTTTTAAGTATGAACAATATTTTAAATCTAACAGTGTATTGATGTTTGCATTTAACTTTTATATGATTTAATTTATTTTATTTAAAATGGTTTTGGGTGGCGACTGATTGCTTTGTGAATGATGAAAAGGGCACTGGATGAAATTCCTACGCATGAGATGGATCTGCTATTTTAAATGGATGCCAGGACAGGCGCTCTTTACTAAGATGTAGATCTTGTGTAGTAAATCTGAATTTCCTGTCCAAACAGATAGGGATTCATTGCAGATTTCTGTCAGGACTGTTGGTTCACCTTACTACCTCATCTCTGCTAGTCCGTGCTGATGGGAGCCACTTAATCAATAATGAAGAACACTGCCGTGTGCCAGTATCTGTTCTAGATGTTCTGTAAGCTGGAACAGCAATGCCCATGTCTTTGTGGACCCTAATCGCAGTGGGAGACATGAACAAAGAGTAGATAAACAAACACACAAATACGTAAAATACTGTCAGGAATGGACAGGGATTGTTGAGAAAAATGAGGCAAAGGAAGGAATATGATAGCATTTGAGGTAGGTGTGGAGGCCTCTGTGAGAAGGAGACATTTGAGCAGAAAGCTTCATCCTTAAAGGATGACTCATGTCTGGATTAGTGCAATTCCCTTCTGATCAGCACGTCAGACATTTCAACTAAGAGTTTCTGGTTAAAGCAGAATTATTACCTATTTTAAAAGTTCACATCCTATTATTTCTTCAAACACTGGCTTTGAGATTAGTTCACTTAAGGGAATAATCTTTTTCCGCCCCCCTGTATTTAAATTGAGTGAATTCTGTGAATTCTAAGATGTCCAGTCAATTTCTAATAGTTGCATGCTGAAAAATAGATGTAAATATATGATTACCTGGCAAGACAGTCAAATATTTTATAGAAGAAAAAAATAAAAGGAAAAAAAAACTTACTAAGTTTAGAGTAAGGCAACCAGGGTTTAGCTTTGGCTCTGCCACCAACTAGATACAATTTTTAGATAGAATAAAAGGGTAAGACTTCTAAACTTTTGGAGCTTTGATTTACTCCCATGAATAATCGATTCTACTCACTGCTTCACAGAATTTTTTTTAACATGAATTAGAGAAAGGTCAGTATAGCATTTAAGATAATAGGCCCTGGAGTTAGTATACATCTAGTTTTAAATCCCAGCTCTACCCTTTACTGGTTTTGTGTCCTTGGGGAAATAAATTATTCTCTCTGAGTCTCAGTTGCCTCATCTGTAAAACAGATCTAATACCTTCTTTATTTTGGTTAATGCATTGCTATGTAACATGCTCGCCTAAAGCTTAGTAGGGTCAAACTGCAACAACTATATTACTCTCTTTTGTGGTTCAGGAATTTAGGCAGGAATTCGGCTCGGAGATGACTGATGACATAACTGCAGAAGCTTAAATGGCTGGGGGTGGCTGGGGTGGCAAGACTGGGACCATGTATCCGGGGCCTTTGTTCTGACTCTTCATTAGGATCCTTTGATGTTCTTCATGTTACATCTGCTGAAGGTGGATACAATGGGGCTTCTTCACTCGTAGGTCTGATGTATGGACTAGCATGGGGCTGGGCCACTCTCTCCATGGAGCCTCCCCACATGGTTTGCTCAGGCTTTCTTATAGCGTGGCAGTCAAGAAGGAAGTCAGGTTTATTCAATGGTGACTGAGTCAGTCCAGAGAGAGCCTTCCACAATACCCTGGTAAAGCTGTGAGGCTTCTTTCAATCCTGAAAGTTTTAACATATCACTTCCACTACATTCTGTTGTTCAAGCAAGTTATCCAGGCCAGACTCAAAGGAAGGGGAGGAATAGACTCCCCGTCAATGAAGGAATGCCATGAGCATACATGAGGAAAGGATTTGGTGATGGCCATTCTGGAAATCAGTTCTTACATTATTTCATCAAGTTACTGGATTAAAAGAGGTGACTTATGTAATGTGTGGTTCACTCAGAAAGTGGTGACTATAACTATATTTAGTACCAGAAGAGCCTGGCCAGTGTGACTCAGTGGTTGGAGTGTCCTTCCGTAGACCGAAAGTTCACACATTTGATTCCCAGTCAGGGCACGTGCCTGGGTTGTGGGTTCAGCACCCTGTCGAGGCACATCTGAGAGGGAACCAATCAATATTTCTCTCTCACATTGATGTTTCTCTCCTTCTCTCTCTCTCCTTTATTTCCCCCTTTTCTCTCTTAAAAAAAAAGGAAGAAACAGTGATTATTGTAGTTTTCCTCCTCTTATGAGAAGTCTGAGACCTCAAAGACAGAAAATGTTTCCCAAGTCAGAGGCAAATTGTGATAATAACTGATGCTGGGTTACAATGATTACATTGAGAATGGCAAATGTAGCAAATACTTAGCTACTCCTTCCCCACCCTAGTCTCATGGCATTGCCCATTAATTATAATAGTTGCTGCTGAGGCAGAAGGCAGCCAGAGAATCCTTCTCAACAGTGTTTTAGAAATCCACTGCAAACCAACGTGCAAGTTGATGCCTACACCTTTACTGGTATCCACATGGTAACCTACGTGCAGAAGGGTCATGATGTAGCACAAAGTGAGACACATGTACACACATACACGCTGTATGGGAGAGAGAAGACTGGGGTGAAGCTATATTCCTGCCACTTACTCTTCATGTCATCTCGGACAATTTATCTCACAACTTTGCGTCTCAATTTGATCATTTATATTTAAACCTGTTTTTTTTCATCTCTGAAATTTTATGAAATTTGGAATATCCAAGTGAAATATTTCAAATGGGTTCTCCTGAGAAGCTAGAGAAGTTCTTCCTGAAAATCCTGATTTCTGAGATACTTCAGCCATGCAGGTACCATTAGGGTAGAGAAGAGGTGATGTTATGGTGCTCACTTTGTAGCGAGGGGGTATGAATCAGCCACTTGGACAAGTAAAAACAAAGGAAGACTCAGGGTAACATATGGATTTCCTTGGGCATCCCTAAGTTACTTAAAGGCCAGTATTTGCATTAAAAACAACAACAACAACAACAACAACAACAACAACAGGCAATGTGATAGCCATATCATATTTGGCTAAATTATTTTGGCATCTGTTATTTTGACATTTGTTAAAATAACAGATGACAGATAAAATGTTCATTGGTATTACTATATGATGTCAAAATAATCAGTTCAGTAAACAGAGTTTCATTATATCACTTGTAGAGAGTATGTAATAAAGAATTTAACCTACCCCAGAAAAGGTCTGGGTCTTTGCTAGGCTTCTAGGGTATAATCGCTAAACCTCCGGAATGTCATGACTCCTAAAAGAATGTTTGTTTTCCTGGGGGCCTTGGGACAGCCAGCTAGTAACACTGTGATTTAGAGGGGGCTCTTGCATGATGTTGTGCTTGTTGAACTTTGGAGACGCTGAAAGCCTGAAATCAGCCACATGGGAAATTTGTCTTGCCTCTGTGATGGAGCCCAAGGAAATGTCTGGACATCCAAGGCTTGGTTGAGCTTCCCTGGTGGCAGTTCTCCATGTGCATAGTCAGACGTGGATTTTGTGAAATCAATATTATTTATGACTTCACAGGGAAAGGACAATGAAAACTCCATGGGTACTTGCCCAGATTCTGCTCTCTTTTCCCCCTTGCCTAATATAAATCTGTATATTTTCTCTGTAATAAATCAATTAATAAAAATAATTGTTACTATAATTGTCATGAGAAGTGAAAGCAGTCTTGTGTGGACTTGGTCACTTAATTCACAGTTCTCTAACCTTCGCAGATAGAAAGTATTGATCATTCATATATGGTAGCCATCAGTCACATGTGACTATCAAGCTCTTTAAGTATAGATAGTGCCACTAAGAAGGTGAACTTATATTTTATTTAATTTTAACCAAATTAAATTTAAAAATAAGAACAGTGTTAATTTTTACATGGATTACAGGTTGAAATACTATTACTTTGCTTATGTTGGGTTAAATAAAATATATTGTTAAAATTAAGTTAATTTTTTTGTGTGTGTGGTAGGCTGAATAACGGCTTCCAATAATATCCAGATCCTAATCCTAGAGACTCATGAATGTTACTTTACCTGGGAAATGACTTTACCAATGTGATTAAAATAAGAATCTTCTTTTAAATTAATTTCTTCTTAAATTTATTGGGATGACATTGGTTAATAAGATTATGTAGGTTTCAAGTGTACATTTTTATGATATATAATCTATATATTGCATTGCATGCCCACCACTGCAAATCAAATCATCTTCCATCACCATATATTTGTCCTCCTTTATCCCTTACTATCCCTGCATCCCCATCCTTCTGGTAACTACTACACTGTTGTCTGTGTCTATGAGTTTGAGTTTTATACCCCATATATGAGTGAAATTACCTAGTTCCTAGCTTTTTTTGACTGACTTATTTGCTTAGCACGATATTCTCAAGGTCCATTCATGTCGTTACAAATGGTAGTATTTTATCTTTTCTTATGGCCTAGTCAGTATTCCCTTGTATATATCTACCACATCTTTATCCAATCATCTATTGAAGGATGCTTCAACTGTTTTCATGTTGAACAATGAACATAGGGATACATATATCTTTGGAAATAAATATTTTCAAAATTTTCAGATAGATACACAGAAGAGGGATTGCTGAGTCATATAGTAATTCTATTTTTTGGGGGGGAGGATCTCCATACTGTTTTCTACAGTTGCTGTACCAGTTTACATTCCCACCAGCAGTGAATGAGAGTTCCTTTGTCTCCACATCCTCTCCAACACTTGTTACTACCTGTCTTGTTGGTAACAGCCATTCTAACAGGTGTGAGGTGGGCACTCATTGTAGTTTTGATTTGCATTTCCCTAATAGTTAGTGAAGTTAAGCACCTTTTCATATATCTGTTGGCCATTGTAAAATAAGAATCTTGAGATGGTGATACCCTGATTCATCCCAGTGGGCCTGATATAATCAAAAGAGTCTTTGTAAGAAAGCAGCAGGAGATCAGATTGAGTAGTAGGAGAAATGAACATGGAAGCAATCATGGTGGACATTGATTCTGGGTAAAAACAGATCATGGAGAGTGAAGAGAACACTGAATAGAAGTATAAAAGAGACAGAAAGTTAAAATACCACAGATAAAGTTGCAAAATAGAATGAATTTCCTTGGTGACTACAACTAACCTAAAGTTCCTGCCGAAGTGTACTCTTGTGGGGAATAGGAGGGCTGATGCAGTGGTGGGGGCATGAAAAAAGTACTAACTGCTCAAGTATTTTTAGTATTCTATTGACAATTTTAGGAAAAAACTGGGGAGAAAAAATAAAAATGAGGAAATTTTGATTACAGTGGAAGAAGTGTATGAGCAGTTGAAAAAGAAAATGAATTTGAATGAATAGATGCTTACTAACGACAGTGCAGAAACTCAAAATCAAGAGAGTAGTTTGACAAGATTGAAAATAGGTAGATACTGAAGATTTTTAGGAGATCAATGATATGATAAAAAGTGTTTAGAAAGATTCTTATAGAAATATTTTTCATGCTGGTTTAAAGAAGGTGGAGGCTTAAGTGAATACACAATGAGCGAGCATATGTGACTTATACACTAGGCTGGAGCTAAAGAGGGCCTGGCTGAGGACAGAGAGTAGGAGTATTAGATAATCTAACCTAGAGGAACCCAAACCACTAGTATTTTTTCTAACCTCAGGTTTCTGTTTATTGTTTTAAGGAGAACTTTACTGTAACATTTTAAAGGTTATTCAAATGACCCAGTCAGTTTCAGTTCTATTATTAATATTACAACTGCAGCCATACTTTAAATACTTCTATATATTGCTAGGGGTGGTAATAGTACAGTATGAAGGGTGCCAGCTATGGAATCAATGTGGTTTGGATTCAAACTTTGCCACTTAACTGCAAGTTACATCATTTCTGTTAGCCTCCGTTTCCTCATCTGAAAATGGGGTCATTCATCCTTTCACAAAATATTATCTTGAACATTCATTAAAGGAGAAAGAATATGCTTAAATATTCAGCATAACATAATAACATTCAGGAGAGCATAAGAGTATTTTATTAATTTAAATTCCACGAATCCATTTATATGGGCTCTGCAAGAGTAAAAGAGAGAGGATTTTTCCTCTTTCAAATTAAACTGATCTTCCATATCTCAGGAGAGGCCATAAGTAAAACACAAAGGGAATCAGAAGAAAGTAATTCTTGGCCTTTGACTTTCTACAGATCTAATCCTTAGAGGTTTAAGGGCAGAACAATTGTGACTACCAGATTTTTGCCTTACTTGCTGACTTTATAACTCAATCCCCGTTTAAGTATAACTTCACTGGAAATGTGTTGTACGAGTTCAATTTCAAGTCTTTTGTAGAGAACCCACTCAAGAAAAGAGATTAAATCCATAATCAATATCAATATAGTTTCTAGATATGACTAAATTTGACAGTCAGCACATGGTATTCCTACATCCTCCAATGTTGATGAAGATGTGACTTGGTTCACGTCTTGCGAGAAGCCATTCTGCAGACGAGCATGGCGGTGTGTTCCTCTATTCTGTGCTGACACATTAGCAGCATTCTGCTAGCTCTTTTGTGACAAAGGCTGATCATTAGGTGACTTATTATATTGCATTGAACTGAGAAGCTTTTTCCCCCCACAGGTGAATAAATACCTCACATTTGCCAGCAAATTCTTTATGATTTGGAATAAAATAGGCCTTGTCTGGGAACATACCCTGCTATATTATCTGATGTAGTCATTTGATTTCCTTTCATACTTTATTGTGTTCTATACGTAGATAATATATGTGTCTCTTGATTTGCTTTGTTAGAGACTGTAAATGAAACTTCCAAAACAATCTTGAAAATCATGTAGTGAAACAAGAGTTGGAAACATTTTTTTCTCCTTATCATCATTGTTGCTTTCAGTTGAATAAATGTACATTTCTTGCTGACTGCAAAAAAAGCCATTAAAAAGCTGTTCCCAGCTAAAAGGTTTCACTCATAGGGAATTATATCACTTGCTTTATTCCCCCCCTTAGCAGAGACAGACATGGTTATAATAGCCAAATCAAAGAACATTTGTTTGAATGATCGGTAATCAGCACTGCTGTTGTCCATGGAAGTTGCGAACAGTTGCTACGCTCTTAAAACCCTCTACCTGGGAAATCGCATGTGTTGCTTTCAATTTAAGCACAATCATTATAATGTTGATATTACAATAAAATAATGAATAAATATTATATGAATAAATCTGTTAACTGTGAATACAATATGATGATGAAAAATGCAACCTGAATAACAAATATCAAACACAAATAGTAGAAGAGAAGCAAAGACACATGGAGTTCAGTGGTGAACTGGCACAACCAGCAGTGAAGAGGGGGCACTAGAGGTCAGTCATATCATCGTTTGCCTTTCCCTCTTCTATAGAAAGGTTAACAACTCTTTCTCACCGCATTTGTTACACGGTTCTTGAATTCTAATTCTAAAATAATGACAGCGTTTTACAGACCAGTGTATTTCTAATTATGATGAATTGACTCAGCTTAAGAAAACTATTAACTTGGACTATCAGGCAACTAGTCTATTTTTACACAGTTCCTGACATTGTCCTGATGTAAGTTATTCAGGAAAAACAATAATGTTTGCATGGAACTTTAGAACTTGCAGAATGCTTTCATCAAAATTCTGTTTTATCTTTACAATAGTCTTGTGAGGTAATGGGTGAGAGATTAGAGCCATTGCTTTCCAGAGGATAATATATAATTGATTAATCATCATATACTCTCTTTCTCTGCCAAGTGATTTCTTTGAGCCATTCTTTTTTCTAAAAGATAAAGACTTTTCAGGAAGTGAACAATCGTCCTATTGGGACAGTTTCTGCCTTAGGTTACTTCTCAGCTTGCAGTAGCATTGATATATACATTTTCCTTAAAATACAGTATAAGAAATAGGACCTGTGAGCTAGGTCTCCAGGAAGATCTGAAAAGCTCAAGAACAAGAAAAATTCCAATTGTGTGGACTTTTGACAAGAAGTCGGATACGTTTCTATGCAAGAAAAATTTTAAATTAACACTGTCTAGTTCTGATATTATGGTTGCATTAAATTTAAGAATGACAGAGGGAGAAGAACACAGTAACTTCAGGATTTCACAAAACATGTTTATTCTGTTATTTAGATGTTTTTAAAATTAAAATCTACAGTAAGAAAATTAGCACTCGTTTAAATTAGAGTAAGAGCTATACTGCCCTGACTGAATGCCTTTTTTTTTTTTCCAGGAAGTCAGAATGCTGACCACAATATTTCCCATGCTAGAAAAATAAAATCGAAGGGATGTTAGTTGATTGGTTTGCATTAAGACTAACATGGGTGGAAATGAATGGTTTGGAATTCAGTTAGATTTAGGTAAGTAAAATAGTTTATCTTAAATCTCAGGAGTCAGCATAACTTGTCTCTCTTTACATATAAATCCCTTTGAAGTTAGGAAATGTTGAAATAAATGGATATATAATCTCACATGTACATGTATTTAAATTAATTACAAAAGAGAGGCAATGTTTTGTTAATCTTAAAAGTGTGAATTAAAAGTTTCAGCTTATTCTAGCTTTCATAGCATTGTAGAGAAAAAAGGAAATAATTCAGGCACCAGCAGTTTACAAGTAATCACACTTATAAAAATGTAAATAGTATTATTTCATCTATTAAAAGTGATATATTATTTTTGTGAATATTTCCAGGAATATTAAATAAGTATAAAGAAGTAAATACATAAAAGTATAAGGAGGAAAGTAAATCACCAATAATTTCTCAACATAGAAACAACTTCTAGTAACATTTTATTATAATTCTTCTGAAGTTCCTATGATTTCTACATTTTGCAATTTTCTTGTTGAATCACAAGCTTGAATATTCACAATGCAGTGAAGGGCGACAAGAAATAGAAACTAAAGAAACAGAAGGGAGGCCAGAAGTCACAGCATTTAAAGCCAAGGCAAGTTTTATGCTATAAATCAGGCAAGAGTTTCAAAGCAGTTGAAGGTATGATACCATCTGCTCTTACTCCAGATGTACACAGGTAAGAGACAGAAAGCTTTATCTTGTAAATATGAAATGTCTGAGCTCATGGAAAGCTTAAGTTAAAGAAAAGCACAAAATTGCATGTTTTAAAGAGATATGGAAGTGGCATATAGTATTCTATTACTGAGTATTTTTATTTTTAAGTATATTTTATTGATTATGCTATTACAATTTTCCCATTTTTTCCTCCCCTTTATACCTCTCTACCTTGTACCCCTCTCCCACCAGTATTCCCCCACCTTAGTTCATGTCCATGGGTTGTACGTGTAAGTTCTTTGGCTTCTCCATTCTTGCCTGCAAGGTTTCTTTGGAGAAATCAGCTAATAGTCTTATGGGAACTCCTTTGTATGTAACTCTTTCCTTTCTTGTTGCTGCTTTTAAGATTCTCTCCTTATCTTTCATCTTGGGTAATTTAATTATGATGTATCTTGGTATGTTCCTCTCTGGGTGTAACTTCTTTGGGACTCTGAGTTTCCTGGATTTGTCTATTTCTTTCACCAGATTGGGGAAGTTTTCCTTCATTATTTTTTCAAATAACTTTTCAATTTCTTACTCTTCCTCTTCTCTTCTGGCACTCCTATGATTTGGATATTAAACTGTTTAAAGTTGTCCCAAAGATTCCTAAGCCTCTCCTTGTTTTTTTGAATACTTGTTTTTTGTTCTGTTCCAGTTGAATGTTGATTTCTTCCTTTTTCTCCAAATCATTGATTTGAGTCCCAGTTCCCTTTCCTTCACTGTTGGTTTCCTATATATTTTTCTTTATTTTGCTTGTCTAGCCTTCACTTCTTCCTTTATTTTGCAGCAGTACTCAATAATTTCTGTGAACATCCTGATTACCAGTCTTTTTCTAAAAATATTTTATTTATTTTATTTTTAGAGAGGGGAAGGGAGGGAGATAGAGAGGGTGATAAACATCAGTGTGTGGTTGCCTCTCACATGCCCCCTTGTGAGGACCTGGCCCACAACCCAGGCATGTGCCCTGACTGGGAATCCAACCAGTGACCCTTTGGTTTGCAGGCTGGGGCTCAATCCCCTGAGCCATACCAGTCAGGGCTGATTACCAGTCTTTTGAACTCTGCATATAATAGGTTGGCTATCTCATCATTGCTTAGTTCTGTTTTTGGAGTTTTGATCTGTTCTTTCAATTGGGCCATATTTCTTTGTCTTTGAGCACTTGTGACATTGTAAGGGGTGGAACCTTAGGTATTCACCAGGGCAGGGTTACCCACTTCACTGCATTGTAGCGCTGTATGTGGGGGAGGGGTCAGAGAGGGAAAAATGCCGCTTACTTGGCTCTCACCCTGCTTTCAGTCACTTCCCATTACCCACAAGCGAAATGGGCCCGTCTGGTGTTGATTCCTAGGTGGATGGGCTTGTGTATGTTCTAGAACCCTGTGGGTCCCTCCAACAGACTCTCCTATGAGACTGACAGTTTCTCCCACCACCACAGCCCTACAGGTTTTTACAGCCAGAGGTTTTGAAGCTTTCTTTTCCATGCTCAAACCCTGGGTTGTATAATGTGCCTTGCTCCCCAGTTGTTCCTCTCAACTTATCCACATGCAAATGTGGGACTGCCAGGTCTGCCAGCTGTCTCTTCCACCCAGTCCACCAGCTGCTGCCTTGCCATGCATCCTCTTTGCCCCAGATGCCTATCTCTGCCCCTCCTAACAGTCTGGATGAATGTTTACTCTTTAACTCCTTGGTTATTGGACTCCATACATTTCAATTTCTTGACAGTTCTGGTAGTTTTTTATTTTTAAATTGGCTGTTATTTATTTATTTTTTTTTTGGTTGTGCGAGGAAGCAAAACATATCTATGTATGCCTCCATCTTGGCCAGAAGCTCTGTTTAATCTATTAATGAATAATTTTAAATTTATAAAACACAGGCCTAGTAAATTGTTACCTAATTTTCCTTTACAACAAAATATCTAAGCTTAGACTTCATCAGCTTATGTAAGTGAATGCACATTTTCACACAGACTGATGATAATCTCTAACCTGATAATAAACTCCTAAGCAAGTGTTTAAATAGATGGTTTGTTCGTAGACATTTCATTTTCTCTGTGGTAGTCATCTAGTCCTTTCTTATATGTTCGGGCTCTAACATGTTCTGGGCACTGTGCCTGGCATTGTGTCATTTGCTAACCCTAAATCCCCAGAGTACTCACCCTGTTTGTGCTCCCATTGCCTTCACCTACGCCTTCTTCAGTCATATTAGCAAGTGAACTAACTCTTCCCACTGAGTGGGAGTACATTAATCGTGTGACC
Organism: Micronycteris hirsuta; assembly: GCA_004026765.1. Classification (NCBI taxonomy): domain Eukaryota; kingdom Metazoa; phylum Chordata; class Mammalia; order Chiroptera; family Phyllostomidae; genus Micronycteris; species Micronycteris hirsuta. The sequence goes on from PVJI01013783.1 coordinate 30,983, forward strand.
TGACAAATCTACTACCTATCTGCTTCATCTATGAAGTGTAGAATTTTGTGTATACTAGAGGAAAATAATAGTATAGTGTGGTTATACAGCTGTTTCATATTGCAACTGAACAGATAATTAACTGATAGAGAGTAAGAGGTTGAATATTGAATTTCTAGGGTTATAGGTTAAATAAAGGCTGAATGTACTACTGCAAAAGAGAGCATCATGGGATGGTAGAATGTGGTAGCTAGTTTTATAATCTGAATTAATTTATAATGTAGAAATTCATAGAAGTCTACCCATCAATGATCTGGACCTGCCACAAAGCCTTTTGGACTTGCTTTATTATCTGAAACTGTGAATACCCTGAATTATATAATAGTGATTCCCTGACTCGTATGTGTAGCAAAATTAATGTTATAATGCAAATGGTACTAATAAAAGAAAAAAATCATCATTCTGTTATCAGGAAGACATCTTTTCCCATTGACACTTTTTAAAACTACTATTTACTGACATATCTGAGAGCCAAGTCAACCAATCACAGGATGCTCTCAATCTTAAATTGTTGAATAGATCCCTTTTTTTGCACTAAAAAAATAGCTCTATTTGTGAAAGATGATTTATTCACAAATAATTCCTCTGCTCTGAGAAAAATGTGCTACCTCCTTCTTTTTGGAGTTAATCCTTTCCTTGTTCCTTTATTCCAATACCACCTACATTCTTAAAGGCTTTGCTACATTAATTATGCTTTTCCTTTTGTATCTTTAACCTTTTCCTATTCACAATTTCTATTTTACTGTACCTATAAACATGTCACATTTCACTTTTCTCAACAAGCCTTTTTCCATGTTTTAACTGCCACACTTCAAAATAGAATGTTGATGGTCATTCCTTGCTCTTTCTGTGGCTGATGAATTCTCCTGGCTTTAATGCCTGGCATTGCACTGGATTTGCTCCTCTGAAGTAAAATGATGCTTAGTAATATTTTGGTGTAAATTTATTGTATAAATTATCACAATATCTTTTACATGACTTAAAAAGAAACCAATTCTTTTTTTGGCCAGAAAATCCACTTCTCTGAATGTATCCTATGGAACAAAATAAGATTTTGCTTAAGCGTTTAGCTTTCAGAATATTTATTAGAGCAACATCAGTAATATAACACTGGAAAGGAAAACGAGAGACATAAGGATTGAAAGGAAGAGATAAAACTACAATTATTTGCTGGTACTATACTCAGCTATGTAGATAATCAAAGATATCAACAAGGAAGTTATAAGTTCTAATGAGAAAATTGACCAAGCTTGTTGAATACAAGATCAGCTAACAAAGGTCAATGGCCTTCTATGGAAATAATAAAAGCTAACTAGAAAATTTAGTAGACAATGTCATGTTATTTAAAATAAAAAGGTAGCCTATAATAAAATGATGAGCCAAACATTTGTTGGCAAATGACTTGAAGGCATATAAATTTATCACAACTCACCTTCAGGTAATAAAATATACTATCGTTATAATATAGATACAATACTGGACAGAATAGATAAAAAAACAGAAAGAAGATTCAGAAATATGCTCCTATATATGGGAATTGATATGAAAGGTGGCAACAAAAACCAAAGGGGAAAGAATAAATTACTTAGAAGATAGAATTGAAAAAACTGGTGCACTATATGGGAGGGAAATTGAAATCTTTTTCTCACATCTTTTACAAAGGTGTACACCATATAAATAAAATGCCTAAATGTGAAAGAAGAAAATTGTAAAATCAATAGAAGAAAATAAGAAAATTTAGAAACCTTGAAGAAAGAAAGAACTTTTTATAGAAAACTGCAAAAGTACAAATCATAAAGAGAAAAAAATAGTTGATTTAATGCAAATTAAAAATCTCTGTTTAATGCAAAACACCTTAAACAAAAGTAACAGATGGTTGTAAATAGGAAAAAACTGTTAGTAAGGTATAGGAACACCAAGAGGTAAATACACAAAATAAACAAACAATTGTCTACAAATCAAGAAAACAGTAAATTTAGTCCAAAAATGGGCAAAGGATATGAATTGGCAGTTCACAAAATGAGGAAACTAAATGGATATCAAGAATATGAAGAGATGTTTCAATTCACCAGTAATCAAAACATATAAATTAAAATATTGATGAAATACCACTTTGTACCTATCAAATTCTAAAATTCAAAACATTAAATAACATTAAGAATTTTTAAGTATAGAAATAGGGACTTTTCTATATCACTGGTTCAGCTGTTCTGGAGTACAATCTGGTTCAATTTAGTAATATTGCAACAATCTGTAATATACAATACAATTCATGGGTAAAAATTCAGAGATACTCTTGCATAAATCCTTAAAGGAATATATAGAAATATATTAAGCACAGCATGATTTGTGGAAAAAGGAAATTATAGGCAATTAGATTACCTATGACTCTAGGAATAAATAAGCAAATAGAGATGAATAAATGCTATAGAATACTATACCATAATTAAAAGCAATTAACTATATATGCAGACAGTCATAAATATAGCTGTAAAACAATGGCGCTGAGATAATGTTCAAGAATACACTCTTTAACACTATGTCATTTACATAAATTAATCACCATATATTTTATAAGGATTAAAAAATGTCTTAGTGTATATAACAAATATTAGAGTAAGTACAATGGGAAAAGATAAAACATTAGGTATAAAATAAAAGTAAATAAATATAAAAATAAAAATGAAAGGGATGAGTTTGGCAGGAAATAGTTCAGGTAATGAGGTAAGAATACAGGAGTATGATAAACTTAATTTTCTAGTTGAGGTGTTGTGTAATAAAGAATTTGGCTGGCCCTTGTCCTCGGTTCCTGGAAGGTAACCTCTAAATTCTTGGAGCTTCCCAAGTGATAGGAGTGTGTATCACACAGGGTGGAACGCTAGATAGTTTATGCTAAAAGGATGGCTCAGGATGGGGGCTGGACAAGTCAGAAACTTCAACCATGTAGTTAAAGGGCTAAGATTTTGAGCCTTATAGAGGAATATGACTTCCGGTGATGAGAGGGGGACTGGAGATGGAATTTAACTGCATGGCCAATCTCTCAAGCAATCATGCCTATGTAATGAAATCTAAATAAAACTTGAGTAAACTTTCCTGGTCAGCAATAACCTGTGCATTGTGACACACTGATGTACTGGGAGGGTAATGCGTCCTTGAGGATGAAGGAAACTTTTTGTTAGAAATCCTTCCAGACTTGGCTCTATGCATCTCTTCCTTTTGCTGGTTCTGATTTGTATGCTTTTGTTGTACTAAAATTATAAAAAGTATAGCACTTATCCAAGTTCTCAAGCTATTCAAGTAAATTATGGAACATGAGGGGTTACTTGGAACTCACAAATTTGTAGCCAAATGGTCAGGATTGAGGTGATGGATGAGCACCAGACTTGTGGCTGGTGTCCGAAGTGAGGTCATTTGTGTGACTATTGTGACCTCCACCTGTGAGGTTTGGCCTAACTTGAGTTGTTGGAGTCAAAAGTTATCACAGATGTACAAAACAACAAAGAACCCATCTAAATATTTGTCAATAAGATATTGATAAAATAGAATACTTTGATTCATTCAGCATTACGATGACACATAGATAATATTATCAAAGAACAATATTTTCTTTTTCGGTTCTGAGATATGAACATAACACATGCAGGTTTAATGTGTACAACATTACGATTTGGTGCACACATATATTGCCAGATAACTATGATAACTACCACAATAAGGTAATCATTGTGGTAATTAATAGCTCTCACATAATTACCATTTATTAATGTTTCATTGTGATAACATTTTTAAGATTTACTCTCTTAACAACTTTCAAGCGCTATATAACACAACATTGTTACAGCCACATGCTGTACATTAGACTCACAGAGCTTATTTATCTTACAGCTCAAAGTCTGTACCCTTCGACCAACATCTCCGCATTTTGCTCACTCCCTGCTCCTGGTCACCACCATTCTACTCTTTATTTCTTTGAGCTTGGCTTTTTTAGATTCCACATATAAATGATATCAAACGATATTTTTATTTCTCTGTTTGACCAATTTCAATGAACATAATGCCCTCAAGGTCCATTTATGTTCTCACAAAAGGCAGGATTTCCCTCCAAAAGGCTGAATAATATTCTATTTTATATACATAACACATTTTATCTATTCACTATTGATGGACATTAAGGTTGTTTCCATGTCTTGGCTATTGTAAATAATGCTGCCAGTGAACACAGGAGTGTTTACATCTCTTCAAGATAGTGATATCATTAACCCAGAAGTGGAATGGTTGAGTCATGTGGTAGTTCTATGTTTAATTTTTTGAGGAACCTCCTAACTATTTTTCACAGTGGCTACACCAATATACAATCTGAACAACAGTGTACCAGTGTTTCCTTTTCTTTATATTCTCACCAACACTTGTTATTTCTTGTCTTTTTAATAAAAGCTACTCTACTAGGTGCGAGATGATTCCTCATTGTGATTTTGATTTGCATTTCTCTGATAACTGGTGACACTGAGCAACTTTTCATGTACCCATTGACCATTAGTGTATCTTCTTTGCAAAAATGTCTATTCGAGTCCTTTGCCCATTTTGTAATTGGATTTCTTTTTGGTATTGCTTTGTATGAATTCCTTATATATCTTGGATGTTAATCCCTTATAGATGGTTTGCAAATATTTTCTCTCCTTCTGTAGATGACATTTTAGATAAACATAATAATTATACGTTAAAATGCCATTATAAGTATATTGTGACAAAAACAACATAAAATATTGCTGTTAAGTCTTTTTTTTAAAAAATACACATATATCTCTTGGTGGTATGTTTTGAAATTATTTTTCCTTTTTCTTTCAGCTATTTTCTATTTTTTCTTCAATAAATTTGTAGCATTTTTCTAAGAAGAATAAAATGTAATTCTCTGCATTTTTAAAGAAGTACATTATTATAAGAAAACCTTTCATTATTTTCCTTATTTTGAAACATTTCTTTTCCTAAATGCTGAATATTACTAATGCATGGTCTCACCAGACTCATTAGTGAGCTCTAGTCTAACTGATACATTGGCTTGGTTGTACCTCAGATCCAGATCCCAGCTTGCCTGTCTTTGTCTAGCATCCCCGGTCCTGACAGATTCCTCAGCATTTGGCATTTTGTCTTTTTTGCTTTTTCAAGGACTTGGCTCTCAGCACTCAGAGCTCCTGTTCTAAATGTACTCTGGCAGTGTGGGTGATCATATATCAAACAGCATGAAAGAGAGAGAGCCTTCAGAAAAAGTGTAATCTATCCAGCTCTCCCCCACCGAAGCTGTGATGCAAAATTTGACCCCAGAGAGTATCCAGAAATGGAACTACCACATAACTCAGCATGAAAAGAATAGTATGGAAGTACAGGCAGAACTTGTGGCATCATTATAAGTGATGTGGATACGTGTGGGGAAAAGTGGGGTCCTTGTCCCAACTTGCTTGTTCTACTATTGGTAAACTATTCCCATTTAGATAGGTTCACTCTGTAGAAATAATTTTAAAAAGCTAACATTTAAGACATCAAATATGGAGTCATTTTTTTCTTCCATATTTTTTACTTTAAACATAAACATTTATTAAAGAATCATCCTGACACATAATCACATGTAGACTAATTTGTTGGGAACTGCCCTGCCTGGTTTCAGAAGCTGTAACCCCACCATGGCCCATGGCTAAGGCTGAGTGAGAGACCTTGGGACCCTAAGCTGCTAAGGAGACCAAGCTTATCTCCCTGGAAGGGGCACTGCCTCTGCCCTTTTTGACTTTGCCCTCCTTGGCTCTGAGTGGATGACCAAGCCAATGATGGGTAAGATTCCTCATAGGAGGGACGACCTAAGACAGGCACAATCATGAAAGGGCTCTCAGGGAAGGAATTAGGAGGGCTATAGAAAAAGGGGATGATGGACCCTTGCCTCTCAGCTTTGACAGCCTGAGTCCTCATTCTGTCTGCAAGAAGTCTCCTAATCTCTTGGCTGCCTTACTTCCCCTGCCTGACTTAAGCCTGAAACAATGACAAGGGGTGGTGCAGCCCTGGGCTGGAGAGAACGGGTTCCCTGGGGCAATCAGGCCTAAGAGAGAATACATAAAGTCCTGTGAAACCTGATTTGCTAAGAATGCCCTCAATTTTCTGATAAGGGCCCAAGCATGAAATGAGTTTGTTTCCCAAAGTTTTATAGCCCTTTAGTTAACTGACCCTGACTTAAAATAAACTCTCATAGTTCTTTGTGTGTTATCTATTGTTTGAGCTTTACTGCCTGACAATGATTAATGAGCTTTACCTGTATTCCTGTGTAAATTGAACCCAAAGAAGCCCATTGAGGAACAGGTTCCTGGCCCTTCTCCTTTGAGAGATCAGCCACCTTTCCTCCTCAAGCAGATCATGTCTTGGTAGACTTATTCTCATCTGTAGCAGCCTGTCGGGCCCTGTGGGTGGAGCCCCCCCCCCCACTAATTCTGCCTGTGATTTTATGACTATTTTCATTACTTAGTACACTAATAATTTCCACACAGTTTTCCATGGTGCTATTCTGTGATCTTTAAACTATTAAATTTAAAATATTCTTCAGTAGGTAATCTTTTTGAATCACAATGTTGAAAAGGATTCCATAGAAGTTCTATAAATAGTGCTTATATCGTTTAATTTAATAGGACACATATATGAGCCTCATTTCCTTATCTCTAAAACGTTACTTTCTAAAGAAATTGTATAAGAATACAGAGTTTGAAGGAATGAACTTATGCTAATTAGGCATAGTGGACCCTATTCTGGCCCTTGTTTTAACAAATTGAAGCAGGACCATGATATTTTCAATAAGAAAATTATCTTAGCATAACTTTTTCCCAATGCATCTGCCTTTTGTTGGTTAAAAGCTATTAATGATAATGAACACTGTTCTAGGTTCTCTGGAGAGTCAGAAGAAAGAAAGTTTCATTGCCCACCTGCAAGGGGCAATTGTCATGGCTTCAATGCTGCCTGAAACAAGTAGCTCCTTTTATGTTTGCACAGGATGAACTGTGTTAGTCTGAATCCCTGAGGACACAGGAACTCCTTTTAATGGGAGATGTTTTTCCTTCTATGTTTCTTTCTTTTATACACCAGCACCCAAACCCATACCCTCACTCACACCCACATGTTTTCTTTCCTATTCAATTAATTCTGTTTCAGGAAGGGATGGACAAAAAAAGAAGCATGTTTTGAGAGGATAAAGAACACATGAGAAAATGTACAAAGCTGTATTCTATTATACTCCTAAAACAGTATTTGATCACTTAAATACAATATTAAGTCAATTTTTTGTGACTTAATCAGATTACAAAATTGACTCAATTGAACCAGAAATTAAGTCACAAAAAATTGACTTAATATTGTATTTACAAGCAAGGAAATAAGAAATTTTAGGAAAATATAAAATTTATTAATATCTCACAGAGTAACAAACTAACTTTTGGGGTTATTTTTTCCACTAGAAAAAATTATTTCCATCTCTGCTAAACAGAAGTCTACAAGTTAACATTCAACGTCACTGAGCCTGAGACCTGTAATCCAAAGTCCACGTACCTACATAACATTTAGGTGGGTTTTTGTTCCCATAAAACACTGAAGGCATATACCATCTACTTATTGACTTATTTCCAAATTTTACATAATTTGCTTAACATACAACATACAACCTATCAATAAATCCCATTAATTAAAAAAATATTTTCAGGATTTCAACATTTCTTATTACTGTTTTAGCTACCAAGCTGGTCCATGTCATAATCATCTTTGCCCAGATATTTGCAACTGCTCCCCGAGTGGTCTCTCTGTTTCTGTCCTTGTCTGTCTACATTTTTCTCCCTCCATGCTACAGGAAGAGTGATCCTGATTTGTTCAAAACATTCTAAGGGTTTCTCACCTCACTCAGAATAAAATTCAGAGTCTTTACCTTGGTCTACAAGACATGAGGCTCTTTTTCTGGCTAATTCCATGGTGTTATCTTTAACTGGTGATTGGAAGTACTCTGCTGATAACTGAATAAGAAGTCTGCATCAATTTGTTCAATAAAATTATTTTGGAAACTTCTTAAATCACATTATTATTTTTTTAATTTAAATATTTTGTTATGTATTTGTTTTTAGACAGAAGGAAAAGGCGGGAGAGAGAGAGGAGAGAAACATGAATGTGTGGTTGTCTCTGGAGCACCCCTCATTGGCAACCTGGCCCCAAACCCAGGCATGTTCCCTGACTGGGAATTAAACTGGTGACCCTTTGGTTTGCAGGCCAGTGCTCAATCCACTGAGCCACACCAGCCAGCAGTTAAATGTCATTATTGGTACTAAATCTCAACTATTACTTATATAAAAACAGAAGTGGGAAAAAGTAGGTTTACAGTTGTGGGTAAGTGAAACACAAATTTATTCTTGTATTATTTATTAATTATTGTATTATTTTCCATACAAACAATTATAAACCTACCTTTTCTCACCACTCAATAAAAAAGTTCCACAAATTGTAGATATTTTGTAGCCTAATTATTTGAATTGCCTAGAATTTCTGCAAACCCATATATTTATATATTTCATTAATTTGTTACAAAGAGAAAACATTGCTAATGTTAAGTTAAATTGTCTGTAAATGACTTAAGGAATATGTTAACAATCTTGCTCCAAATGAATAATTATAAAGCAGGTGCACTTGTCATTTAATTGACAGCAAACAGCTTCTAATGTCTTCAATAACCAAGATGATGGTGATGCAGAAAAGACTGTTATGCTCATTGTTCATACCACTCATTTAATACACAAGAGAACTTCAGCTGGAATCTCCCTGTAGAGCCATTGTCCTGCTTATTTAAATAGCAGTTAATTTAAACACACACGCAGAAGTCAAACCCCATTATTTCTAGCACACCTCTTTCTAATAAACTATATTCTCCTGAAATAAAACCCTGGCTGAAAAATTAATATATATATATATTTATATAGGCATTGTTTTTTGTTGTTGAGATTTGTTCCCCACATTTACAGTATATTAGTGGTTAAAGACACAGGAAATGGGGAAGACTGGAAGGGTAGGTTTCTGACCACGGCCCTAATAAGTGGCTGCCACCCTGCCCCTCAGTTTTCAAAAGGAACAGAAGCTAGTGGATATAAGCAAAGTTGACAAAATTTTGATTTGCTGTGTGTAGTACCCTTAGCTGAAACAAAGATGACTCACACCCCCAGAAACAATCTAAATCTAAAAGTAATGGTTACAAACATAAATATAAGAAAAAAAATTGATGTTGGTTTCTAGCTCATTTCGTTTGAACTTTAGACTGTCTCTTCTCAGCAAGATTCTGAGAGGAATCAAACTACACTAGCTTAACAGAAAAGAGAATTTATTGACTCATATCGGAAAAGTCCAGGGTCAGATTTGATTTCAGCCATGGCTGAATCCAGGGACTCAACATGTCCTATGCCACCTGCTTCTCTTCCATACAGATTCTCTAACAAATGACCCACCACCTGTCACCCCCAAGACCCACATTAAACCTGGTGAAATTGGTTTCTTTCTTGTTTGATCTGGCAGAGAATTCCTGGTGGAGAATCCGGCCTAAATTGGGTTGTGCAACAGTGTAGGAAAAAGGGACAAACACTTTTGAACCCCAAAATGGAATCATGACTCCCACATGAAAGCAAGGTTTTGTTAATCAAAATAAGTGGAAAGGGTTCCTGGGTGCCTCGTAACAGTAGATTTCCTTGTATTTCACTGTGAACTTTCCCCAACTTTGTTTCTTACATATATCCCTGTAAAAACATAATATAGAACAGCTATCATAGACTCTGAAATAAATACATCTTTTCTCTGGTGTTCAAATTCTGCATGTATTTCCAAGTTTGGGAACTTTCTGACTTATTTGCATTTGTCCTCTGGGCAGGACATGGCTCTATTTGGTATGGTCAACCATGGCTAATTATCCAAGTCCTATTTTAGAGTCTGTTACCTGTAACACAGCATTCATGACACCGGGATTCCTAACTGACTTTGTCCTCAAAGAATGTCATCAGAGCTCCATCTTTTTAACAGACTTTCCTCATATGGTGGGCTGTTGATACCTCAAACATCACATTCTAATAGCTTTGCAGACTCTGTGTTCAGCATATAGAAAGCACTCAATGAACAATGCTCTTTTATATTATAAATCATTATTTTCCTATCATTATCATTACCATCATTCTCTCGTACCTTCTGGTAGGTAACTCTTGGCATTGGATTGACTTAGGTTATGAGACTACCCTTCGGTAGGAGGGAAGAGAGATGGAGTCACACTCCCTCTCAATCAAATCTAGAGAATGGGTTAACTCAGGCTAAATGTGCTCTATTTCCAGAATAAGGAATAACAAATGTCAGGCAAGCAAGAACAACATATATCCACTGCAGTTCCTTTACCAACTGTGTGGCCCGCTCCTTGAAAATTATATATATTTACATACTATTTTGTTTTATACATTAATTCAAAATTTATTTACATAATTTTATGTTTTAAACATTTTAAAATTACATGTGCTTGGCATTTTGTCTAAAACTCCTTAAACTTGTGCAAATTTGTAAGTTTTTTACTGTCAAAGTTTGAAGCTCTAGATAACAGACCTCTGTTGGGTTATTTTAAGGCATAACAGAGAATATTAATGATATTTGTAATACTATAAAATTATGCAATTTCAAGGCTTGGTAGTATTAAAATCTGTGTTTCCAAGTTTGCAAGCTCCTGCTAAATTGCACAGTCACATGCCATTCGAGGAGGGGGATACATTCTGAGAGATGCACTTGCCGTTGCACGAACAACAGAGAGTGCACTTACACAAGCCTACTGCACACCCAGGCTGTATGGTATAGCCTTGTGCTCCTAGGCTACAATCATGTGCAGTATGTCGCTGTACAAAGTCAAGCACAAGAGATAATTGTGCACTCAAGAAAGAGTAAACACAGGTGTATGAAGTAGTTGCAGGCTAACACAACATACCGTTCCACAGTAAACTTTTTTATAAGTAGGAAGAGTACACTTGAAGAATAATAACATAAAATCATAATACAGTAAATTCATAAACCAATAGCATAATCGTTTATTATCATTATCAAGTAATATGAGCTATAAGCAATTATATGTATTATAATTTTATCTGATACACAGCAGTAAGTTTGTTTACACCAGCTTCACCACAGTGACGTGAGTAATGCATTGCTGAACTTAAGTTAGCTATGACATCCCTAGGTCACAGGTGGCAAACACAAGGCCCACGGACTGCATCCCGCCCTCCACCTTGTTTTATTCGGTGAGGCACCTTGTTTCTACCCTGCAGCAGTGCCAAGCTCCTTGCCCCTAGTTAAGGAGTAGTTACATTTATACAGTCCTGAAATTACATTCAGCCCTTTGAAAGCAACTGCCAGGCTGATGTGGCCCCTGGTGAAAATGAGTTTGACATCCCTGCCTAGGCAATAGGAATTTTTCAGCCTTTATACTCCTATGTATATGAGCCCCCGCTGTATATATGGTTCAGTGTTGACCAAAAGATCATTATGGTACACGTGACTGTAAAAGTTGATTCATTTTCAATAGAAACATTGGTTTAACTTATTTAAAATACAATACTCTTCTTACGGGTAAAATGAATATAGGTAATATGATCTATACATATATTCTACTGTCCGTTTCCAATATTTTCTTTGAAGACTTACTTAAACTGTGATACTACAAAGAAGAAGGAGGGAAACAACAGTACTGTGGAGATATCTACTCTAAGCATAATAAAACAGGTGTACCTTAATAGGTCTACCAGGAATGTTTTAGCTGTTAGCATTTTTTAAATGCTTCTGCTGAGAAACCATGTTTTCATAACAAGGTTGGTGAGTATTAAACCTGTGATAGTACTTTCTGGGATTACTATAATTTACAAAACAATAAAAACCTGCTAAAAACATTTATGTATTTTTAAATGTTGTAATCTGGGGATCCTACTGATATTTGTGGTGAAAGATTTGCCCAAGGCTACATAACCCTGCTTGTACATTGCCAGGACTGCAATCTGTTTTATGACAAAACAGATTCATTTATCTCCAAATAAATAAATTACTTTTGTGAACATTTAGAAACATTTGCATAATTAGGCTGTAAGATCTTAGCAGTCTTTTTCATAATAATTAAACTAATCTAATCTTGGACAGGGTAAACAGACTTACTAGGATGAGAGCAGCCTTCAGGCAAGGAACTTACCGCATTCTGCAGAAACTGTAAGGCTGATGATGTTTGTTAATTATTCAGAGCTTTTACTCCCCAGTAATAGCAGCGTTTGTATTGCCTGAAGCTTAGATAGCTACTCCCAGGCACATAAAATTAGACTCTGCTTTTTTTTTTTTTTTTGACATTCTCTAAAAAAAACACAAAAAAACAAAAAACAAAGAAGATACTTCGAAATGATTATATGCTTTCAACAAGGAGGGCATTTGCTTTCCACTGCTGGATCCTGGATCTGCATACAATTGGCTTATTCTTCGGTCACATGATCTTGATTGTCTTTCAGATCTAGAAGCTTGCAGACTCTATACAGATACCGGAGCTGAGGCTTAGTAAAAGAGCAACAATGAATGACTACAATTCAGTTTTTGGAACTTCAGGATCCACAAGTTTGAAAAATAAAAGCACTTTAGTAAATTCATTTTAAAGAAGGCCTGTTTTATTTATAATTAACAAAAGGGAACATTTAAAATATATATCAAATGGAAATGAATATTTTACAAACTTGCAGTTATTTTCTAAACAGTCAGTCAGACAGTTTGGCTCATATGTGGTTTTAATGGTGACTTACCTGGAGGAAACCACTATCTGTCTTTCTGGTTATAACTAGTATATTTACTTTAAAACACAAAGCTTATAAATTATCTGACAAACAGATAAGAGATAAATTGACAAATTATTAATTTAATACTTATATCTCCCATTGCAAGTGAAAAGTATTCTTCTATAGGTTTTTCAAAAGAAATGTAATAATTGATGTTTTCAAAACCAAATCCTGAGAACCTTGGTGAATTAAGAATTTATAAGTAGAGTAAATGTTCATTGGGTTCAGAGGTGACATGGAGATATTTAATGCATTTTTTCTTGTTTGTGTGAAGTAAATAAATGTGGTTTCAGTAACACTAGTCATCAGAAAAGTGATGGTATTATCTGTCCTTTGCAAGTCCTCTCTCATCTTTGTCTATAATTTATTCATTTATGCATGATATATTTTATTTTCACTTGTATTTAGAAGAGCTTCTAGGATGATTATTTATTCTTGAAATGTTCAGACCTCACAGTTCATTTAATTAAGACATCACAAACTGCTATCTCCATGGGAAGAGACTAGTGATGTCATAAGCATGGGGCCTATGAGACTGACTGACAATCAGGAGTTAGAGATTAAAGGTTAAAAAAAGTATCATATAAATTCTAGTGTTTGGCGAGGAGAGTGGGAAAGATAAGACAAAAGAAACGATTCATCAGTCTTCCTCAAACAAGCTTTTCTACCGTAAATGTGGAAACAATATTTTCTGTTCAGTCTTTTATAAATTATATTTTTGATAAATTGAAAGTTCATTAAATATTTATTAAAATTTTGGGGTTATACTCAATCACACTGAACCATAAAACATGATTTTAATAAAAATCTCTCATGTATTCTAGGAAGTTATATTTTCCTTTCGTCACTTTTAGAATTTCTCTTTTGCTAATTTTTGAAATCATAGACATAACAGAATACATGACCTGTATTCTTCCTTTTTTTAAAATTAAAGGACTATTTAGATAAAATTAAGATTAAAGTTGCAACTGATAATTTTCCCTAATAATTTTATTTTGCTTACAGTTGAGATTTTGTTGTGCTCCTAAAAACACTAATTTTCTACCTTGTTTTAACAGCAATAGAAGATGCCTTTCATTAAAAAATATTTTTTTTTCAGAATACACAGTAACTGAGGTGTAGAGAAATTAGTTTCCTGCTTTTGTTTCAGAGGAGAAATGACAACAGGACCCAGAAGCTTCCCTGGCTTACTGTCATTCTTATTGATGGGGCCCTTAGTCCCTTTTCCTCTGAATTGTTTTATAGCCTGATAGTTGGTTAAAATAAGAGGTAAATAGTAGATACCTCCAAACTTTTATTGACCTTAAGTTCTATTAGTAAAAATTTTCTTGCAGAGTAACACATTCCTGAGAGAGATAGATAGATATGTATATACATATATATATATACATGTGTATATATATATATATATATATATAAATTAACTACATATACTATTATTACTAAATATGATTAATAATACATACTTACTTTGAAGAATTTGAACTTTAAGATTTCTTTAGACAAAAGGAGTCACAGAATGAATGTGTCTCTCCATTCCCCCCAAATAGGAACCTACACATGGACTACTGAGTATTGGGGAGACAATTTTCTTTGGTTCTCTCATGTTCTGCACATTCTGTGTGCAGAGGAACTGGCTATCTTTCATTCTGGACTATCTTTTAATGGACACTTGTATAGTAAATCAACTTGGAAGATAAAAAGGGTGTTTCTGGAATGGAAAGCAGGTTTGTTACTGTCCAGTTTAAGAAAATGTCAATTTTGAGGTCAAAACCAGGCAGTTTTGCTTACTGTCTGTAATAAAAGACTAGAGCTCCTCAGGTGTGATATAAACCCACTGAATATGCTGCCTCTCTCTGGACTGCTTAGCATTGCACCAGTGGGACTTGGGGAATAAGGGGGAACTCATGCGAAAGTGAAGCTCACGCTGCCCTACTTGCTGCACCTGAGGTAATAAAGTTCCTTTCCTCTCAACCAGGAGTCTCAGGTCTACTGCTAATATCTAGAAAACTCTGGCAGGCCAACTTATTAGGTCGCAAATAGAATAAAAATCTCACACTCTTCCCTGTTTTTTGACATTGACCCAAGAACCAATGAGATTTTTACATTGCTAATTATTTGGACTTAAAGATTGATAGTTACAAAGTTCACAGGATATAACTAAACTTTGGAGCCCAGGTATGTGCACAAACTTCTTATAAATAACATCAAAAATCATTTAAATGAACATAGAAAATAACCTTGTGGTATACAAGATACACGTGTAAATTTGAGACTGAGCCCTTTTTGAAAGATATGTCTGGATTTATTTTTTTATTTATAGAAATTTGTATCCTAACTTATTCTGAAAAATGGGTTTTCTTTTAACTCAAATATCTTGAAGTAAATCTCAGCTTCTAGTTTTATTATAAAAGTTGTAAATGTTAGCATTGTTTAAAAATGAAATTCTGAGTGAATTAACTTTATCACAAGAAAAAATCACTTTTTTTAATGAGGCCCCATTTATTTATTTTTTCCTTTATGTCCCTTGCTCTAGGGGACAGACATATCAGTAAAAATATTGCTGCATGGAATATCT
>PVJI01013784.1:0-46499 GCA_004026765.1 Micronycteris hirsuta
TTGTCTTGTTTCAGAGCCCTTCCCAATAGGTCCCAGAACAAACACACCCAATGGCCAGCTTCAGACCACACCAGAGCACCACCCAACCACCTCCACAAATGACACACCCAAAGGGTGGACTCAGTACTAAACAGAGTACTGCTAAAGTGAATCTTGCTCCATAGAGTCAGACCTATACAACAGCTCCTATGTTGTAGTTATGGCAAGTCCTCACAACCAATCACTCTGAGGGGCAATCCCTCCCAATGACATGTCAACAGCAATCAAGGCTCAACTACAAGAGGGCACACATAACCCACACCAGGGACACACCTGGAGCACCCAGTTCAGGTCACCAGGGAGAATGCACCTCTGGGCCCCACAGAATACCTACTACATAAGGTCATTCTACCAAGATCAGGAGAAGTAGCAGCTCTACCTAATATATAGAAACAAATACAGGGAAACTGACAAAATGAGGAAACAAAGAAACATGTCCCCAATGAAAGAACAGAATAAAACTCCAGATAAAAAATTGAACAAAATGGAGACAAGCAATCCACCAGGTACAAAATTGAAAGCACTGGTTATTGGCATGCTCAGTGATCAAAGCAAAAACTTCAACAAAGAGATAAGAAACAAAAATGGAGATAAAAAACATAAAGAGAACCAGTCAGAAATGAAGAATACAATAACTGAAATAAATAATTCATTAGAAGGAATCAACGCTGGATTAGAAGAAGCAGAGGATCAAATTAGTGACTTAAAAGATAAGGTAGCAGAAAATACCCAATAGGATGGTAAAAAGAAAAAAAGAATTAAAAAAAAATGAAGACAGTTTGAGAGGCCTCCGGGACAACATCAAGTGCAACAACATTCACATTATAGGGGTACCAAAAGGACAAGAGAGCAAGGAATTAAAAACCTATTTAAAGAAATAATAACAGAAACTTCCAGGATCTGACAAAGAAAATAGACATACAAGCCCAGAAAGCACAGAGTCCCAAACAAGATGAGCCCAAAGATTTCCTCACCAAGACACATAATAATTAAAATGCCAAAGATAAAACACAAAGAGAAAATCTTAAAAGCAGCAAGAGAAAAGCAGTTAAGTTACCTAAGAGGGAACACCCATAAGACTGTCAGCTGCTTTCTCAGCAGAAACTTAGCAGGCCAGAAGGGTTTGGCATGCAATATTCAGAGTGATGAAAATCAAGGACTTACAACCAAGATTACTCTACCCAGCAAAGACATTCCCAGACAAAAAAAAAAAAAAACCTAAATGAGTTCTTTACCACCAAACCAGTATTACAAGAAATGCAAAGGTCTTGAAGAAAAAGAAAAAAAGATAAAAATCTGAATAATAAAATGCAATCTATACATATCAACAATTACTCTGAATGTAAATGGATTAAATAATCCAATCAAAAGACAGAGGGTGGTCGAATGTATTAGAAAACAGGACACTTACGTGTGCTGCCTACAAGAGACTCACCTCAGATCACAAGACAAACACAGACCAAAAGTAAACAGATGGGAAAAGATATTTTATGAAAATGGAAACAAACAAAAAAGCTGGGGTAGCAATACTTATACCAGACAAAACAGACTAAAAAACAATGACTATAACAAGAGACAAAGAAGGACCCAGCCATTCCATTAATGGGAATTTAACCAAAGAAACCCAAAATATTAATTTGAAAAGACATATGCATTTATATGTTCACTGCAGCATTGTTTACAATAACCAAGATATGAAAGCAACATGAATGTCCACCAATAAATGAAAAGACAAAGAAGTGCTATATGAATACAGTATAGTATTGCTCAGCCATAAAAAAAGAATGAAATCTTGCTATTTGTAACATGGATGGACCTAGAGGGTATTATGCTGAGTGAAATAAGTCAGACAGAGAAAGACAAATACCATATGATTTCATTTATATGTGTAATCTAAAAACAAAATAAACAAAATAAACAAGACAGAAACAAACTCATAAAGACACAGAGAACATTTTGATGGTTGTCAGAGTGGAGTGGGGTTGGGGAGGTGGGTGAAGAAAGAGAAGGGACTAAGAAGTACAAATTGGAAGTTAAAAAACAGTCACGGGGATGCGGAGGACAGCACGAGGAATATCGTCGGCAATGCCGTAATAAGCTATGGGGGGTGCCAGACGGGTGCTGGATTTGTCAGAGTGATCACTTCGTAAATTATGTGGATGTCTGCTCACTGTGTGTACACCTGAAACTAATTAATACTGTACATCAATTGTAATTGAAAAACAAAAAAAAATATTTAAAAATTCTGGATGGCTTTTGCTAAATGAAATGTCAAAATGCAATATTAAGTTAGCTTATTTCTTATGCACCTGAATTTAGACTACCCCTGTTCTGTACAACAGTCTCCCCAGAGGTTGAATCTTTAAATTCCTGAGAATATCTATATGGCTGAGAATGTGGGTTAGAAAGTTCTTCCAGATCTGTCTCCAATTCCTGTATTATCAGTGGGAGACTGGGTTGGCAGTGGCTCCCAGAATAAAAATCATCTAGCAGGTTTTAAATGGCATTGGATTGCTGCCTGGTAGTAGTAAAACCCCAAATTAATGAAACAGAACTGATTTGAATGATGAATTTGAAACATACCAAAAGTCCCCTTGCCTAATCAATTTAACTTATTCCTGAAGGTCACTGTCATTTTTAGAAATGGATATTTGTATTATAAATTTTCACAAGGCTGGTCATTTAATATCAATCAATTTCATTTCCTTAAGAAAATCTTTTGTGACTTTAATCCTCACTAAGGCTTATAAGTGATTTCCTGTTTCTGTTGAGTTAGAGCAAACGGACACCCCTAATGCAAATTCTACAATATTTCAAGTAGAAATCATTTTGAAGTAAAGTTTTATTTGTTCTTGATAAAAGAAGTGTTTTTATTTTGCATTAGCCTATTAAGAATTCTCCAGAAGCAGATTTTGTTTATGTTTTGCTTTTATTTTTTTTCTTAGGAAATGTTCAAAACTAAGGATTCTATTTTACCATTATTCATATTCTACTCTAAAGGCAAGGGGAAAAAGGCAAGTCCCAGGGGGGAAACCACAGAAAGCTCTGCTGTAGCACAAAGAGCTATTTCTGTGTTTCTTTCACAGAAGAATAAGAAGTTTGTGAGAACATTATGCCCATAACCAAGCATTCAAATGAGAGCCTCTCGATGCCCTTTACAGTGAACCTTTGAAATGAGGCACTGGCTGAATTAACTCCCCGTCTGAGTGCTTCTCCTCCCTGCTGGTGCCCCCTCTTCTCTCCCTGCCATTACTAACTGGTGCCGGTTCAAACTGGCTGGCTCCAGCCTCTGCAGCATCCTTCCTCTCTTCCCAGGCTTTTGTTTGAGTTAGAACAGAGCGTGGCTTTTTGCTTCCATACAGCTTGTATAATCAACCCACAAACTGAAAGACATTATGGCATATCATTCACTAACCAATCAATGACCTAATTATCTGAGAAGATGATGTTAATCTAAAGCAAATATAACTGTGTGTTTACTATTTATTATCATATTTGTATGTCAACTATTCTCCTGGTTCTGACAGTTTAATAGCTTTTATCCCTTGGCTAATCATAAGTCTTCTGTATAACTGTTCTGTTTGTACTTTATATAAAGTCCTACAGAAATATTTGTATAAGCAATTTGAAAAGACTCCAAAGAAAGTTCATTCAAACACCCCAACTTTTTCTGTTTTTTTTCACTGGACAGTCAGAAAAAGTAAACAGAATAATCCCAAGTCAACCAACAAAGAGAAAACTGGAAAATGCCACTGGTGTGATGGCATTATGTTCAGCAATGCACTGGTTTTAGGATCAATTATTTTGAGCACTGAATATGTCCCTTCTGTAAGAATACCCGTGGGAAGGAAAATTATCCCCAAGCAATTTCTGTTTGCAGAATAAGTATGTTATTACCAAAATTCAAAGGAAATAAAAGCAATTTAAAGGAAAGAAATATTATATTCTGATAGATAAAAATTAATATCATTTAGTCACACCAAAAATAGCTGCCACCCCATATTAACCCTAGTTTCCCTTCTATGGTTGAGGATGAAACGAACTTGTTTTGAGCAAAGTTTTGGCCTCAGGCTTCCAGGTTTCTAGGCCCACGCAAGACAGTGCATGTGCATGCGCATGGGATGTGTTGTGGAAGGAAGAAGAGGAACACAGAAAAGATGAGGGCAATGTGACAGGTTGGTCGACTTTCAGGCACAGTTTTAGAATCCCCTTGGGCATTAACACACACAGAACAAACCTCATGGGCTCTGCCAGACTAAACAGGCCAGAGAACTGAACTGGGCCAAACAGCAGGCCCCGTACACTGGAAGTGAGCCTCTGCCTGTACCTCCATTTTCTTTGGCCAGTACAGTGTTTTTAATAATGTGAGTGCGGATGCCCTTAGGCAGGGCACGTACTGTTCTGTCCCCACAGTCACCCACCCCCCCACATTGCCTTACACGTGTCTTCATTCAATTATGGTGTGACTGGCCCTGAAGGCCTTTGAGGTGAGTCTGTGACTCCACTTCAGAAGCTGAGTCTGACCTCCGCTGACCACATCCTGAAGCCTGCCTCCAAGCTCAGGGCATGGCTCCCTTCTACTTCAGGAATTTTGTCTCAGAAGTAAATTCACTGTGGCCACAGACCACAGTGTATATAATAGTATCCCAGTCTGTCTGTCCTAATGTTTATGTTTACAATTAACAGAGCCTTGCACTGAAACTCAGCCAACTCACCTGTGTATCGTCTCTTTGCCAGTAAGGAAAAACTTGGAATGAAAGTAACATCATCAAAATCATGGATGACTCATATTCAGAGTAAATGCCAACTATGCCTTACCTTTTGAATTAGCTTGGGCTCTCAGAGAAAACTAGCATATGACACAAATAATATAGTTTCCCTCTGTGGAATAGGTTGAAGGCTGAGAATGCTCCTGTATGTCATAAAATAAAAGCAACTCATTTTGGATAAGACAGAACCTATATCCAAGTTTTTAAAAGACAGGGGAGGGCGCTAGATGCTGTGGTTGTTTACATTACTTCCTTGAAATAATTGCAGTTCCTTCGCTGTTCTGCTAGTCTACAAAAATACTAGGAGCTATGTATGGGAATAAAAATGTCAACACTGGCATTGTAAAGGCCAAAGGAAAACGGGAATACTAAGTTGTAGCTTGGGAACTACATTACTGCTGAGCAGCATGGAGCAGTGAGGTGAGGTGAGAACAACAGACTCCCTGCACCTGTATGGGAAACTAAAATGGCATCGGTGTTGGAGAGTAAGTAGTGAATGCTGAGTAACTCACCCAGAATGCAGCACGGAAATACAAGGCTAAAAATGATGAAAGAATGTTTAACCCAATGTCACTCATTTCTAATCAACAATTAAAAAGTAGTAAAAAGTAAAACATTGATAGATTTTTTAAATGTACTCCTAAATTAATTTAAGAAATTAAAATGGAGCCCTTACTGGTGTGGCTCAGTGAGATGGGTGTCCTCCCGTAAACCAAAGGTTGCCCATTTGATTCCCGGTCAGGGCACATGCCTGGGCGGGCCGGGTCCCCAGCTGCGGGCCTGTGAGAGGTGGCCAACAGATGCTTCTCTCCCTTTCTTTCTCCCTCCTTTCCCCTCCATCTAAAAATAAATAAATAATATCTTTTTAAAAAGAAATTAAAAAAGAAATAAAAATCACTATTGTTGAGAACTAAATGACAACTCAAGTACCAACATTTATCGGAGAGCAGCTACAAGTGATATTTCAAGGAAAACTTATAGACTTCATTGTACTTACAAAGCTAAAAATAAAAAAGAATTTAATTTAAAAGTTAAAAAAAAGCTCAGTAAAGATTGAAACATAAATTAGGTAGGAAAAATAAGTAATAAAAACAGGATAAAATATTTACTAGACAAAAATAGAGACAGTAAACAAAACCATACTCCTTTCTCTTTGAAAATATCAATAAAGTAGGTAAGTGCTCAGGAAGGTTGATCAAGAAGAGGCACAAATAAACAATATTGGGTATTTAAAAGGAAAGATTTTTATAGATAAAATTGGTGTCATTTCGAAAAATTAAAGATCCCCAAAATTTCATATTAACAAATCTAAAAGTCATAAATGTAGATATGGGTTTTGATACAGATAGAATGCACATGCATGTGAAAAAGAACACAACTGATGCTAGAAAGAAACACTTTAAAATTTAATAATCCAGTGATAATTAACTAAATTGGATCCATAATCTGAAATATCCTGGCCCCCCAAAAATCAGAACAGTTGTTAGGAAGAACACTGCAGGACATGACCACTGCTGTTCTCCACCGCTTAGAGAATTTAATCACAAATCTAGGGTACATAAGAATAACCTCAGAAATTTGTTACAACGGAAGACTAGCAGGAACAACCTCAGAAATTTATGATAGTAGCAGACTTTTAGGTTCCATCATGGGAGATTTTAAATCTAAAATTTGGGAATAACTTCATTTTGAACAAGAATTCCAGGTTAACTCTGACAAAGCTGGTCCTTAAGCCACATTCTGAGAAACAATGCTCAAGATGAACGACCTTTAGACATTTATCTGTAAAAGCTCAGTACATCTTCCTAATTATGAAGACTACATACCATAGGTGTGTGTAGGGGTTAAATAAAGGTATAAATCCGTGGTACTAACAGAATTAATAACTAAACAGTAACAAAAGAACTGTTAGAAAAAGCGCATGCCCTTTTTTCTCAGACTTATCATTTCCTGTTGAACATATAGGCTATCGATTTCCCTAAGTTTCAGGAGCATAACCAAGCTTTCCTCCCTATATGAGAGCAAAACTTGTTCAAATAGGTTACAGCTATTCCCCTCAGCCCACTGCTACCAATCAGGCTCTAGGGAGTACAGAAATTTGCAGTGAGTATTGCAGAGCGATGAAAAGCCCCAGAGCTACTCACACCTGAAGAACAGTGAGTAAAACTTCTCACTCTGAAAAAGAAAGGAAGACCTTAGTCCTCGACTCTCGGGTGGCTGAATGGCAGACATCTCAGGGTACCAGCTGTTACCCGACAGCGGCCTGGCCCTGGCGGGTCTGCCTAAGGTCAGCTGGTAGTGTGGGGGCTCTTGACTTCATGTAGGAAAGATTTCACAACATGAATCCAGGAGACTGACAGTACATTTATTAAAGCTAGAGACAGTAAAACAAGGAAGGCCCTAGCATAGAAGAATCAACAGGAGAGCCTAGGCTGGCTGCCTTAGCTCACTGGGAAGTCAGAGAAAAGGGGGCTGTGGGACAGTTCAGGGGATTAGCCTGAAGGAGCTGCTGCTCCCCATTGCTTCCCTGATTGCAAGTCTTGGAGTCCCTTAGAGTTTAGGAGACGTGTGCCTGTGGGGGAAGACGTGAGGGAAGGAGAGAGGAAAGGGAATGGATCAGGCTGCTCCCCAGAGGGAGAGTATGAGCCAGTGGCTGGGTCCTCTGTCTTGTGTTTCTCTCTCTCTTGTAGGAGGGAATCCTAGGTGTGGTCTCAGGGGAGGGTTTCAGTACATTATTCCTCACTTTTTCAGGTGTGCCCTTTCAGAGTCGTGGTTTCTACAGACTGGTCAGTGCCAGGGAAGGGGGTCGTTATCATTGCAGCTGGTCCTGGCATTGCCCACCAGGTTTTGCTGCTTTTCTGGGCCTGGAGCTGAAACACAACTGAGGCCTGGATGTTATCTCTAGGGAGGTGAACTTTTGTATCTGCCTATAAATTGCCTGGCCAGTTTGTTCAGCTGTCTGTCTCAGTTTCCACATCCAAGGAATTCCTACTTGCCAAGGAATTTCCCTAGCATCTTACTGTCCTGCCTCACAGAATGAGCCAGCATGAAGCTGCCAGTGGGTGACCACAGAGGACTGAACTGAGGATGCCCTGCTTCCCTCCCCTAGATGACTTACTATTACAAGAGTCTCCAAGAACCTAAATACGGGCAGAGGAAAAGGCCATAGGAGTTCATAATTGACAGATTGAGTTTCTACTACCCAACAAAATGGGGCTCAATTTAGCTATGACCAAATAAAGTTATATTCCTCAGATATCTGTGTGTACACAGAGATTCATACCTTAGACAAGTAAAGGGACATTCCAAGCTGAAGAAGAACCCAAATAAAACCTAAGAGGATTAGAAGGCAGACCATTTATAGAAAATAGCAAGCAGTCTGGCGTTGCTTACACTGGGGGTGAAAGAAGCTGAAAACTGAGGGCTTTCGAGGTCTGACTTTAAGCTATAGATACAGGGAGGCATCACAGATTTGCAAATTGGGGGTGGGGTATGCAGGCAAAGAAACATACTCAGAACTGTGTTGGAAAAAAAAATGAATGTGGAAAATATTAGACAGAGAAAACAGGAGACTAGAAGAAGCACAAGTAGACTGACTTTTGCAATAACCAAAGATGATTTTGATTGGATAAAAATACATATATTTGGGATGTGTGTGTATAAAACTCTAAAGATGATTCAGCCCCACAAAGCCTTCATCAAATGGACCTGGCATGTTCTGTCACTTAACCCTCAAAACAAGTTGACACACAGGCCTCATTTTCCCTACATGAACATGAGGAAACAGCCTCAACAAAGGGACTTCCTCAAGTTCATGCAGAACCACCACTTCTTGTCTAAACAGTTGCAAAACCACTTAAACTAGTCCCAGCCCCATATTCCAGATTCACCTCAGAAGTTAGAGTGACCTTCTGAAAAGTTAAATCAGACCAGCTCACTCTTCTGCACAAAACTTGCCTATGACTTCCCATCTTCTTTGGAGGCAAACCCTACTGGGCCCTTTCACATCTCTCTGACTTTCTGTACACCACTCTCTCCGCATTCAAGACCCAGGCCCTCCCAGTGTTCTAGAATAAATCTCAGGGCTGCATTTGCTTTCCCTTTTATCTGGAATGTTTTCCCTCAGTTATACACATGGTTTTCTTATTTCCTTCACAACTCTGCTCAAATGATATCTTCTCAGAGAGACTTTCCTTGGCCTTCCAATATAAAATAGCTCGGCTTCTGCTACCCTCAACTTTTCACTTCAACTTTACTCATTTTCACAGCACTTAATTGCAACGTAGTATGTACCCTTGCTGCCCCTCCCCCCAAATGTATACACTACGAATAAAGAGATATGGTCTGTGACTTCACTTATCTAAACAAAATTGGGAGAACAGGGCCTGGTCCCTAATAATGCACTTACAAAATACATGGCTTGATGGAGCCAAGTCTCTAACTCTGTTATAACAAATTTGAAAATTCACTCTAGTTTAGGTAAACCAACCAATTTTAATTTAAAGTACATTTTAAATGTTCAGTTATAATCTCTGATAACAGAATTTGAAACTTTCTAAAAATGGGACAGCTACATTAATTACTATCTCCAAAATAGCGAGTGTGATTATTTTTGACATCACTAATAACTCGTTTAATTTTATATGTGTCATTATTACAAGGGGTCTGCAATATCAGTGTGTGACCAGCAGTGATGATACTGACTTTCATATACCACTAAGAAAATGTTCTCTGGCCCTGACTGGGGTGGTTCAGTTGGCTGGGTGTCATTCTGCAAGGTGGAAGGTCATCGGTTCAATTCCCAGTCAGAGCACATGCCTAGGCTGTGGGTTCGGTCCCCAGTTGGTATTTCTCTCTCACATCGATGTTTCTCTCCCTCTCTTTCTGCCTCCCCTCCCTTTTCTCTAAGAGATAAATAAATAAAATATTTTTTTTAAAAAAGAAAATGTTCTCTGTAGTCTGGTCAGCGTCATTTTTGGGGTTTGTACGTATTGTATGTATACATGTATGTACGTACAGACCATACACCAATCCTACAGTCTCAAGTGGTTTTTTGAATCTGGAAGCCCTGCCTAACGCAGATCATCATTTATTTTCTTGTAATGTTTCATTCTATTGAAACTTAATATTCTCAAAAGTTAACTGAGATATGCTTAGGGATCTATATATTTTTACCAGGGAGAGAAAATATTGGGGAGAGAATCACGATTTTAAAGGTATTAGAATTTAGTGAACATTTGATAACAGATTGTTTCTAACAAATAAATATCTCCACAAAATAGTACCTAGAAAAAGTAGGTACCAATCAAAACATTTGGAAGTGTTTTCTTTTTTCTTTTTTAACAACAACAACAACAGAAAAGATGAACAAATATCCATCTCCACTGCAATAGAGACAGAGTGCAAGAAACCTTTAACTTAGAAACAAGCAGAAAAGATAGATAAATATCTGCAGGGTTTGTTGAAGTCTTCTGAGCACTCTGAGATAGAGAGTTTGGAAAGAGTGCCTCCTAGTGGGTAGACTTGCTCATATGTAGAAGTGATGAGATGGAAAAGTACCTTTTACATGAAAACGAAATGGGAATTTTAGAAAATCATCCACTTAGGAAAAAAATTCACAGCTTTGCAAACTAATTTCCTAGCAAGTCACCATTTCCTTGAATTCTCTCACCTGCTAAAATGATTACATACAGATTTATCCACGGGGAAAATAAGCTAAACTCTCTAGTGATGTTTGAGAAATCCTTTCTGGAAAGTGGAAATTTTATGACAATTTATATGGGGAAGGAAAATACAATGAGTAAAGCTTGAGTTCTTCGTTGTTCTCCTTGCTGTTCCAACTTTGTACCTCTGCTCCTATGAATTACTTATGTTATGACCACTACATACTCAATTAACTTTTAAGATTTCAGGTGCCCAAATGTAAATTATCAACGAATTGTCAATGATTTTTCTGAGTCAATATAGAGCACAGGACTTCTGAGCACATGCCTGTCCAGCGATGGCTATTCCATGTCTGTCCATCAGCTAGGAAACATACCTAATTATGGACTAACCAAAGAAATAAGAATGGACAATTATTAAAATATTTATCTTGATATTAATGTTTCAATTTAATTGCATGTTTGTTGCATGATGTACTACTTTTGATGCTTCAATTTAATCATTTATATAAAATTTAGCACAAAAGTATTGACAATAGCAAACAGTCATTTTTAACAATTTTTTATTTAAAATTTTTTTCTAGTTTTTAGTAGAATTATAATACTCCTAGAAAAGCAAACATTTTTGCGTAGTGAAATCTATCGATTCGGGCAGCAATGCAAGAAGTGAACTAAGAGAAGTGTTTTACAGAAGCTCAATCAAGTGTGCTAGATTCATTCTTGGATAAACCATTAACTGTTTGGATAATTAATCCCTTTCATTTAAACACTCCACTTTGAATCTTCACTCTCTCTCCACCAGTGATAAACTGCAAGCTTGCTTCTTTAATACCTGGCCCTTGGTGATTAGCTCTCGTTATCAGTCCAGTCTCATCTCCCAGTTCTGCCAGTTTAGCTTTACATTCCAGGTATCCTGAACTGCTGTTTGATCTTCTGTCTCCATCAACACATTCTGTTAGGGCTACATGCTTTTAGCAGTGCTACTTGCTCGACCTGGACACATTCCATCAAGTATCTTTTCTCCCCTCCTCCTCCACTTCACCTATCAAAAGTCAACTAAATCCTCCAGTACTCAGCTCAGATATCATCTATTCCAAGTTACCTTGGGGTGAAAAAAGTGGCCCCTCTGAGCTTGCATGGCACATGTTCACAAGACTTATCTTAGCATTAACACCTGGCACTAAAACGATCTGTTTAGGTTTCTCCTTCTGAAAGTCAGGCACTACTCATCCCTAGCTCCGAGCTCCATGCACAGTCTACAGTGAACACTCTATTAGTGTTTGAGACGAATAGTCTATGCTATATAGGTTCTCACATTGAAGAGACATGTTTCAAACCCAGGTAAAATTGTTGTTGGACTTGAAACCATAGCATTTCCTCATTTCCATTACATGGCGGCATTTATAGAGGTATAGGGCCTTCTGATTAGGGAAATAACTTGTGGTAGAATTATGTAGTACATTTAAAAATTAGAGACAATTTCTGTCATTAAAAACACTACCATACAAACACACACAAGATCTTACTCTAACATTTTTTCATGAAAATATCCTTTTAGCTAATGGCTCCCTTACAGACTAATGGTTCATAACAAAATTATGAACATAAACTATAATTTATTCTATCCAGTTTATGTGACACATATATGTAATGCTCACAAGTTTAAAAGGACACAGTACTTTTAAAAGGGGCAAAAATGCTTCTATTTTTCTAGAGATAAATAATTTGGATGGTAGTGCTGAAAACACCCAAGTGCCAAGCATAATTTCTTATAAGACTATATATCTTCAGAGATGACAAGATAAAACACAAATTCAGTTACTCAATATAAAGGTTCTAAGAGCCACTGTGTAGTAGATGCTCTGTAGCAGGTTTTGAGGACTCCATACTGAACAAGAGGCATGTCCTGCTTGAGAAACTTAAACTCTACAGGAGCAATGCATCGAGAACCTTATATATGTGTATACTATTTGAAAGCCTGAGCACCAGTAGTATCGGATCCCATGGAAGCTGGTTATAAAGGCTGGTGCTGATTCAGTAGGCCAGGCTGGGCCCGATATTCTGCATTTCCAATCAGTTTACAACTGATGCCAATGTTGCTGGTCTGAAGACCACATTCTGAGAGGCGGAGGGTTACACACTTGGCAGCACAGCCAAAGCAGCAATGAACTCCGCTTCCACAGACGATACCTAGGAAAGCCACTGATAAGAGGTGACTCGTACAGGATAAAGGGAGAAAGAGCACCAGTCATAGAAAATTTCAAAAATTAAGATGTACAACTATAAAATTACATTAAGTGTTTATGTGAAATGAGCTAGCAGAAGTGTTCTAAGTAGAGAGCATGTGGAAACAGTGTTAGGAGACAAGGTCAGAGAAGTAACCTAAGGCCAGGCTGTGACTGATCTCCACATCTGTCACGCATCATAAAGTTTATCTCTTAAGCAGTGTACAGACCTCAGAGGGATACTGGACTTTATTGATTTATTTTTATTGCATATATTTGACATACAACATTGTGTAAATTTAATGTACACAATGTGTTAATTTGGTAGACACATATATTATAATATGATTGCCACTATAGCAATATACAGCACCCCTATCATGTTATACAATTATCCCTTTTTTAATTAGTTGGGATAATTAAGTTTTAGTCTCCTAGCTAGTTTGATGACTGGAGTACAATATTTTTGTCTCTATTCATTATCCTGTGAACTAGACTTTTTAATTTTATTGAAGGGTAATAACAGAACACCAATATTTAGAAAGATAATTTTGACATTAACATGGAGAATGGATTGGGAGAAACAAACATAACCAGACAAAGGATTATCTGAAATAGTTTGAGGAGGAGATGTTGAAACCTTGGATGACAGCAATGTCATTTAAATGGGGTTAGAAAGAGAAGCCCCTGGAAGATATTTATGAAGCTACATGTGAAAAGACATGGGAACCGTCCACCAAAACCCACCCTCCCATACTTTCATGGTATAGAGTTATGGCCAGGGGGTGACTGCCCACTTGGAGACCATGTTTCTTGGACACCATGCAGCCAGAGAACGTGAATAGAAGTGATTTGAGCAACTTAAGCCTTCCTTAAGAGTCCATTTTTGACCCTAGACTTTCACAGTCCCCTCTCCCACTGGCTGGAATGGAGGCCTTGGAAATCCTCTGTTGAAGATGGGAAGAGCTGCCTCTTGTGGTCGGACTCTCTGAAGTACTGTATGGAGTAGAGCTGCCCAGAGACCTTGGCACTTACCTCAGACTGTCATGACAAAAAAAAAAAAAAAGATAAAACCTCACTGGATTAAGTCTTACTTATTAGGTATATGTATTATTATGTGTCCTGTTCCAGTAGCTTATTTTTTACATTTAGCCCCTAGAGGATTTAGTGATTTAAGTAGTTGTAAAGAGTAAACACCGGGGGTTTCTGAATGACTGAATTCAACAGAGTAGACCACAGAGTTGATGGTGTGTCCTTACAGAAATAAAGAAAAGCT
Organism: Micronycteris hirsuta; assembly: GCA_004026765.1. Lineage (NCBI taxonomy): Eukaryota > Metazoa > Chordata > Mammalia > Chiroptera > Phyllostomidae > Micronycteris > Micronycteris hirsuta. The sequence continues at coordinate 13,973 of PVJI01013784.1, forward strand.
GATGAAGCTGTAGGTCTAGGAAGAAGATACAAACTCACTTTTGAGAGCTGAAGTACTTGCCAGTCACCCTGGTGCAGATATCCAGAAGGCTTTTAAACAAGCAGGCCTAGACTTTAGGAGAATACAAGCGCTTAGAAGCTAAGTGGGGGGGAACGGGCAGGGAAGTGAGCGCAGGCAGTAGTAGTGAGAGAAAACAGAAAACAGTGTCCCATAACTTTAAAAAAACAGAAAAGATAACAAATCTCATAAAACAGTGTCAAGTGAAAAATACGACCCCAGGTGCTAAAGAACATACACATTATGTTATCAAAAGTTTAAAGCATATAAAGTATGACATATGACACTGACTAGGAATCCATACATGTACAGTAGTACACACATGTACATACATGAGAATGGTAAACACCAAATTTTGAATAATACTCGTACTTCTGTTTGGTCAGGGAGAAAATTACAAGAAGGCGAGGAATACACAGGGAACTTGAATAAACTGGGAAGGGGAACATGAGTGCTCACATTTTTAAGAGTTTACATGGTTTATAACATAATTTTGAAACCAATTAAAATGCTAAAAAAAGTTTCACAAAGTAGGATGTGGGAAACAATACCAAAGGAATATGAGAATGGAAAAACAACCATTGGATTTTGCGGGGAACAATTTGTTAATGACACTTATAAGAGCAATTTTTATAAGTATAGAGAAAGTTGGATTTGATTTTTTTAAATTAAACAAGTAAAATTCCATTTTTATATTTTAAACTTTACACCATATCTGTTGTGCTATTTATGTTATATAATTGAAAACTTTATAATTGTTTCCTAAGGAAAAATAAATTGTTTTCTGCAATAATTAGAGGGAAAGTCACTATGACATTACAACCTCTCCAATTCATCTAATAAAACAGAAGCTTCTTGATTAGCTTAGCTCATTATAGAAATAAACCAAAAAATGCTAATAATTCATTAGCATATTTAAAATGTCTCCTTACAGCTGATAAAATTACATAAATACTACGGGCAGCTGTATTTAGAATAATAGAAAGTAAAAACTAACTCTGAAAGAAAACGTCTTTGTTATTCAAGAAGCCAACAAACTATTTTCAAAAGAATGCTGCAAAAAAATTCTCTTTCAAAATATTTTTTCCTATTTATTTTAGCAGTGATGAGATCTCCAGCTATTGCAGGTATTTCCTTTAATGGAAGTAAACTGAAAGTTTAAGCTAAACCTCACCTGAATCACAGACAAATACGTTATGTAACTGTAGTATATTTTAGCAAGGAGAGATTACTTTGAGGAAGAACCTTAATTTTTCAAACTCTAGTTGCTTTTCCTCTCATTTAGAATAATAAACACTAAAAGATCTTAGTAAAATAAAAGAAAGCAAACGACTAATTTGAATTTGTAGTAAAAGAATTTTATACATACCAATTGCATTTCCCATCATTATTTTCTCTTATCAACTTCATTTTGAAATCTCCAGACCCATGGAAATATCATCTAGGTCATTAGAATAAATTGCTACTATTATTGGGCAAGACTTTCCATTCCACCTATTATTTGGTAATACAGAGACTGGTGAGAAGCATTTAGAGATGAAATAGGAACAAGGGTGCAGATTTGCACAAAAAAGAATTGATTAGACTAGATAACTTCTTCGGTCCTTTATGATTTCGTGGTTTACATATGGGTGACAGGAAGAATGCTATTAGTAGCTGGAAAATATTTTAAAACTAGAAGCAGAGGTTTAGATTTGATATTTGGAGTAGTGGATAGGAAGTTCACAATGCTTGGTGTGTGGCCAGAAAAACAGGGAATAATCTTTAGTAGGAAAATTAAAACAAAATAGCTTTTAGAGAAACTTAACCTAAACGCTATGTATGAAACAATGAGCCTTCTGACAGCTTTAAAAGATAAATGTGAAGTTCTGTAGTCCTTGAAGGTTGCTTCCTCAAAGCCCAAGCAAAGACCTGGGCACTAGACTCGACCCCAAAATAAAAAGGTCTTAAGCTGTACAAAGTCAATGTCTATAACGTCTGCAATCACTCAAATAAAATAGTGAAGGGAATGGAAAACACGCTGCAGTGACTGCCTGACAAAGTCAGTCCTTCAGACTCAAGATAGGAGATGGGATCCAAGCATATCTGATCATAAATAGGATAAGCACACACAGAAACTGAGAACTAAGAGGGTATTGTAAAGTCTTAAAGACCCAGTTTAAAATAAGTAAATAGAAAAATACAAACTTTTAAATAAAATTAAATAAAGTATGGATACACACACACACACACACACACACACACTTTTAAACTTTTGGAGAAGTTTAAATTATAGTACAAAAAGGTGACTACGGAAAAAACAGATCTGTAGAAATTAATGGAATGCAATAATAAAGGAGCAGTGATGCCCTGGCTGGTGTGGCTCAGTTGGTTGGAGTGTCATCCGTAGACTGAAAGGTTGAGGGTTCGATTCCCACTTGGTATGCTTATGAGAATGCAACCAGTCGGTGTTTCTCTCTCACATCAATGTTTCTCCCTCTTTCTCTCCCTGCCTCTTTCTCTAAAATAAATAAACATATCCTTGTGTGAGGATTAAAAAATAATAATAATAAGGAGCAGTGACTATGTTGGGAAATATGCCTTGGCTACTAAAGCTAACCAAAGGAAACAGTGCTTTTAGACAAAATATGTGTCCCAAAATACCTATCAGAAAGAGGTGCACTAGGCAGGGCAGTCCAGTGGTATGACCTAGGGGCAGAGTGATTAGGTCTCTGGGTGGGGAACACTGAATTCCTAAACTGAGGAAAGACATAACTAAAGGATCATTTTAGAAGACCTTGGTGGCATATCACTAACTAAAAATGAAGACAGGGAAGCCTTGGCTATAGTAATTTTAGAAGTAGAAATGTAAAAAAAAAAATGGTTTAAATAATCACTGTAGAGAGAAAAATGAGAGGATTTTCAATGATGAGAGCCTACATGTGTTATAGGTACAAAGTCTGTGTGCCCAGTGCCTCAAAAGGCCAACATTCAAAATGTCAGTTTAGAGTCAGGAAAAGTTTATAGATCAAGAAGGTGTCAACCAAGAAGATGAGAAATCTAATCTTCTAATCCATCTTAAGAAAGTACAGAGTTCAGGTTTCTTTCACATCAAGGGAATGGGAAAATGGGAGGGGCAAGAGATGATTGATAACTGCTGACATCCGGGCCCCAGTAAGGGTCTGAGAAAGACTGTGCTTAGTGTGTTGAACCTAGTTGATGTGAGTCTGACCATGAAGTCCCTGGAAATCTTCGATAAACAATACATATTTCCCTTATCTCCTCGGGAGAGGCATTACTGTTTTTGTAAAACTCAAGCCCCAAGCAGAATTCTTCTGATTAGTGTCTCTATTCAAGAAGCTCTTAACCTAAAGACCATGGGAACAAAGCAGGCTTGAACGAGATGGAGTCAGAGAGGTAAAGCATTTCACTTTGTTACACATGTGCCAGACACTGTCTAAAATATTTATATAGATATTTTATTTAATCCCCATACCCACTATGCAAACTTGTTATCATTATATACATTGAAAGATCACAAAAACCAAGGCATAGAGATATTAAATAACTTAGCTGTCCAAAGCTACAAAAAGAATAAGTAGTGGTGCTAGATTTTAAAATTAGATATAGCTACATTCAAAATTTACAGTCTTTCCACTAATCTTTGTACCTATCTCTCCTACTAAACTTGGTGACTCATGGACATGGAAGACAAAGGAGATAAAATTACTGGAAATAACCTGGAGATTAAAACCTACGATGTGGATATTAATAAAAGAGAACTGGCCTCCGGGAAATAGATGTTTAGATCATTTCTCTCTGGATCTGGGCCTTGTTCAGTCTAGTAGACGTAGCTTGTTATAAAATTGTTGCAAGCTTCCAGGAAGTCAAAGGAGAATTCTGGAGGATAATTAGAACCACAGCTGGTTCAAAACTCTGCAACTATTTCCTAAAAGAACTAGCACCTTTCAGGGCCATCAGACTGGGCTGATCCAGCACTCAAACTGCAGCATCTGTGAGAGCCAAAGAGCCTTAGAAAGTCCACTTAGACGTTCAATTGCAGGAGTTGGAAGTAAAGACTATGGATCTGATCTGTCTCAGTCAAATTCCAGCTTCTGGTGTTACTAGTTGTACAACTCTGAATGAGACATGTATCCCCCTCCACACTCAGTTTCCCAGTCTGACAATGGAATAATGAAATACATCTCCCTCAGACCTATGATAAAGACTAAGTAAAATAAGGCAGAGAAAGTAGAATAGTGAGTACTTTTCAAATGCTTTTACAAAAATGATGATGATAATGATATGCTAAAAATGCTGGAGGATAAGTGGGAGGGAGATGAACAGGAGTCCAATTCAAAAGTTCAGAGGTAGTTTCTGAACACCTGCATTTCTAAGTATTTGTTAGCCAATAGCCTACTTTCTGCTCAGAAAGCTTACTTTCGATAGTCTAGGGTAATAAACAACATATGATGAGACTCTCTGGCTAGTTTATTTTTTTTTAAGGAAAGAAGTCTGCTTTCTCCATTAGAGAAATAATCAGGTTTCAAACTTCCTTCCTCAGCAGTGTGTCAGACACAGAGGTTGATATAAACCTTAAGAACGTGAAGCAGGTTACACCTGCTCACTTTGTTTTGGCTCCCCACAGGCTTGTTTGCTCATTTAGAGTACTCCACCTGCCAGCGCTGGGTTGGCCTAAGTCACGGGGGCTGATTTTAATCCATTCTTGGTGGCTGTAGGGAATTGACATTTTAAAAATTTTTGTTGGAAATGATTTCAAAAGTCACTTTCAAATTAGAATAACCTATCTGTGCCTATCTGATTATATAGACACAGCAATATTCAATTCCCAACTTCCAGGGAGTTACCCATGGCTCTATTTATAAATTAGCTATTTACAGCATTTTCCCCTTCTCATTTTTAAAGTCTTGAAAATAATGAAGATTAAAAAAGGTGTGTAGTAAATGATAATTCCCGATTCCCGGAAAGCTGTGGTGAAACAAGACCTCGCTGCTGATAGCATCGCGATTGCTACATCCCTTATGAAAGCAACATGGCAAGTGTGAGCGGCCAGGTTTGTTCACTCTCCTTGATTTGCTCTGCAATGATCAGAGATCAAATGATACTAGACCATTGTTTCCTACTGACTTACAAATGAAATATTTGACATTATAAGAATAATTTAGAAATTATGACGCACCAATATATGATTATTCTTTTGAAAAATGCGAGGACTATAAAGGAGCATTGAAAATATTTGCTATAACATTAAGTAAAACAGAATACATAAATAGAATATGAAATAATATGTACACTGTGGTTGATACTATATAAAATACTGATCCTTAACCTGGTGTGCACATGAGATCACCTGCAGAGCTTCCTAAAAATTTAAATGCCTAGACTCTGCTTCAAATGAGGCTTAATCAATTGATCTGTTGGTGGTGGGATTGTTGAAAATTTACATTTCCTTTAGATTTTAGTGTAATGTTACCAATTTCAAAATACCCTTGTATTTTAAATGTTATTATATCACATAATTGTTAAGATGTCACTACAAATGAAATAAAACGTTAAGTCTATGGGTTTTTTTTTAATGCTATTGCCTTTAGTAAATATAAATCTTTCAATTAACTCACTGGACTAGGATTCTAGAAACAATCCCAATATAATGAAGTAGCTACACTGAACACTCAATGAGAAGCCAAAGGCACCTTGCATCCAAGTATCTCCTCTACATCTCTCCAACTTTCCCAGCCTTGGTGCCAGCCCCATACCCAAAGAAAACCTGAAAATGCTACTAAGAAATCAAGATTCTCTGCCCATGCTTTTCTAAACCACAACCTGTCACCCTAAATATAACAGAATCAAAAACATTCAAAGGCCTGAAAGTACATCCAAATAAATGATACCGGCAAGTACTGGTTAGTAGCCTTATCATAAGTCTGTTTACACATATACATTATAAAATGATGAAGTATTAGCGATGTGTATATTGATGAGTAAAAGCAGACAATCTGCTCTTTTGAAGTTAATTTTGGTAATTTTTCTTAGAATGAAGCACGCCCACATAGTACACTGTGCAAGGGCAGAGCCTGTGACCCGGAGGCTGGGCTCCTTTCCCCAGGGCGTCCCAGTGGACCAGGGGGAGGGTCCTCCCGACCAGAGGCCAGCGCAACGGCCCGAGGTGGGCAGCGCACTGATATCAGTAGCTAATTTTAGAGCCCCATGTGTATTTTTTACTTTGTTCCCACCCCTTTTCTCTACCAATCTCACAGTCAGTGCTCATTTTTGCAGTGCTTTTACATTCCTAAAAGAGTTTAGCCTTCAGACACAATGGAAAAACAAACAAACAAGGTCATGGACCTTGTCATGCTGGGTTCATGTGGCTCTTCTTCAGATTTCTGACCAAAGGCCACAGAGATTAATAAGTAATATTAAAGTCGGGGGAGCTAAACGACTGAACTCTTAGCAGAACTCCATAGTCACTCAACACAACAAATTTCAAAATAATTATTTTTTTAACATCAAGGTTCTTTTAAAATGGAATATCAATTATTTTTAATATTTGCTGTTTTAAAATGGTAAATACCCTATAATAACTAATTTAAGATATGTTATCTCACAGTACAACTGCATATACTACCTTTCCTAGATTACCTGGTATAGAGGGATCATAAGGGGACTAATTGGTAATGGAAAAAAATACAATAAAGATTAAATTTTTAAAAATGCCACCTTGATAAGTTAGTATTTTAGGTGAAAATTCTCACAAATTAATAATAATAAAGATTAAAAAGAAAGTTTGTTTAAATTTCTCAAGGTTAAAAGAAGAAAAAAATTACAAACATATCCAGCTTTGAGGACAGCAAATAGGCAGAATATAACCTAGATTTAAAGATCTATTTAAGGATTATTTACCACTTGACCTATAAACTTAATTAAAAAGATCTAGCAGCTGCTGGTAAGTGAAAAAATCAATGAGAAATTGGAGAAATATCTCCTTTATTAAATGTTAATTATTAGCCCGGCTGGTGTAGCTCAGTGGATTGAGCACGGGTTGGGAACCAGAGGGTCCCAGTTCGATTCCCAGTCGGGGCACATGCCTGGGTTGCAGGCCAGGTCCCCAGTGAGGGCCATGTGAGAGGCAACCATACATTGCTCTTTCTCTCTCCCTTCTCCTCTCTCTGAAAATAAATAAATAAAATCTTTAAAAAAAAAGTTAATTATTAGATAAAATAACCATATTTGTAAAATTTTACTTATGTAATACTTAGTAATACACTTTGACAGTTATACTTCAAGGCATAATATCCAAATTCTTTGGTCTGGAATCGAGGACCAAGCCATCTATCACCACATCATAGCTATGCAACTTTAGACAAGCTAAGTAAACTGAGCCTCAGCATTGTCACTTTTTAAATAAGAATGGTAAGGTAGCTCACTCAGAGATTTACTGTGAGGATTGAATGAGACGGTCTCCGTGAAAGGTCTAGCACAGTGGCCGGCACAGATCCAAGCGTCATCTAAGGCTGTGTTCCTATTCAGCTAAACCTGGGTCCACGACCCTGGTCCCCCCCACTCTGCACACACACTGAACAAAAGACTAGATGTTCACTGTCAAAGCAGCCATGCTAAGAGGGTCTTATTAAATCTTTCAAATTTGTATCTCAACGACAAAACACTATGCATAATATTAACCTGCAAAGATTTATGATGCTGAGGCAGGACTAAAATAGAATGTAGCTATAAACAACTAATTCTAAATATTTTCAAATAAAATGAACACATGCATACTGAAAGTGCCTTTTGGTTGGCTTGGTTTTCCCTGGGGAAACTCACATGGAACTCTTTTCCGAATGAGGCTCTGTAGAAAGGAAGCTCACCCTTTGTGATTATATTTAGACAGCTGTTCTGCAATGGGAGGAGACGCATGAACTGTGATAAATGGGGCTTAAAAGGCACAGAGTTTTAAAAATCTGAATGGAGGATACCTAGATTTCCTTATCAAATTTAAATGTTCTGCAATTGAAAAAAATAAGACTAAAGACATTTCTTAAAATTGTATTGTAATCTTATTACTAAATATAATTCCATATGTACATCCAAACTATTTTTATGCTACAATTTTTAAAAGGAAAACTTCTATTAGACATAATTGGTTAGCTAACTTGTATCAAATCATAAAAATAAGAATTCTCACTAATAAAGTGGTAAATATTGATATAACAGGAAAATTGTAGTAAAAAGTCTAAAAATTTAGCCTTATGATTGGGCTAGGAGTGAAAAAGACAATAATAACAAATAACTTTTATTTGTGAAGTACTTACCATATATCAGTCACCTTGTTGAGAATTTCTGTGCTTTTTTTTGTATTTTATGATCATAACTCCCTGAGATTGGCTCATTAATTCAACTGCCCACATCATGCAGCTCAGAACTGGCAGAGCCCAGACGGATCTGAACCCAGGTAACTGCACGACAGACTCAGCAATCTCATCAATAGGAGGCTGCTCCAAAGGCAACTTTGCAACTCTTTGTTTATGTATAATATGCCTTCAACCTGGGCTAACAGAAGACAGTTTTTGTGGGACTTGGGACAGTTCTTATTTTAATTAACTTCCTGAGAGGATGAGGGAGGAAAAAGTCTATGACATTGTTTCTGATTCCACAAAGTTTATACTACTTTGGAGACACAGAAAGCTAAGAAGGGAGAGGCCAAAGTAAATGCATAAATAAAGAAGGGGATATTGCACATTATATATCTAACATTTAATGTTTCTTACTTAAAATTCAGCTGCAATGATATTAAAACCATTAATAAAACAAACAAGAAGTTACAAGGTCAACTTTTGAGTCATTCATTTTATATGTTTAATATTAATAAAACTTACTATAAGCAAAAATAAACTTTATTCTCCTTCCAGGTAAGCTAGTGTGTAAAACAATATTGTAGACCAATTTTTTAGTTTCTATGGAAATATTAAGACAATGAATCCAAATTACATCTTCCATGAAGTAGTTAAATTATTTATTTATTTATTTATTTATTTTAGAGGGGGGGGAGAGAGAGGAAGAGAGAGAACATCGGTCTGTTGTCCATCTATCCATGCATTCATTGGTTGACTCCTACCCTGGCATATTGGGATGACACTCCAACCAACTGAGCTACCCAGCCATGGCTTTTAATGGAATTTGAATAAACAAAGGTAGTTGATCATGGATGGATTCAGCATAGGAGGCCTGGATGGAAATGTTTGGGTAAAAACATGAACTAGTGCTTCTTACAGAATACAAAAGAGTTCAAAAACTAAATGCCTAGCTGTCTGTCTGAAAGAGTCACGTTGTCAATAAATGAAAGAACTAACCAAAGTTAAAAATAGAATTCTCATTATGCTGCCTACCCCCTTTTCCTGAAGAACTTCACTTAAAAATAGAACCACAGTGATTTGACAGCCATAATTACTTTCCTCGGCAAATTCATCAAATGTGTTTATGTTATAGTTCTCTATTAAAACTCCTTTATTTATTTGTAGGACAGACAGAAAACCCATTAATTAGAACACTATTTTTCAATATTAAATAAGATATGTCCACCATTCAGGCTAAGTAAACGTTATCCTTCTTTTGTGAGTTGCAAAGTTCAAATTTTTGATAAAAATTGTGATAGGAATAGGTAGGAACACCATCAAAAGAACTTGTCATCACCACAGCAAAAAAGAAATTTCCATAAAAAATGAGATTTTCAGTCAGTAGTCAGTTTGTTGCTATTGAAGATAAAAATAAAATTGTGAAAAGCATACAAACACTTAGACACTTTAAAAGATTCCTGCCAACAACCTGCAGACTGAGGCTACTACTCATGATTTACTCACATGTTGAAGCTGATATTCATACATGTAATACAAGCTCTTCCTTAACTAAGAGCAAAAGTCAATGGTATATATATTTAAATATACAAAGCTATATATAACTATGTATAAAAAACATATAAGAATATATAAATACTATATCTTTTTTCTCAAAAATTAATTAGTTCATATAAATCTATACTGAAGTATTCAAGAAAGTGGTACACAATTTAATTTTCCAACATAAATACTTTTGTAAAAAATTATTTTGGATTATGATTTCAAATGAGAGCCTAATGATTCAAAACATGGTGTTCCCTATTCACCTTCTTCAAAATGAACTTCAGGAAAGTCTAAGTTCGTTGTGCCACCCCCAGAATGAAGTCTCCCTGCACTGGGAGCTCCTGCAGTCCCCAAACGCTTTTAGTCATGGCCACGGAACAAGCCCAACTGCTCAAAATGCTTTTGGTCATACTCAAAATGTGAACGTTATTCATGTACAAAATATATAATTTACTCTCGAAGTTAAATACATATCCTATTAAACATAAGCAAAATTTGAAATTTTATAAATGAAGTATAAAAATAAAACAAACTATTTAAAAATGATAATTCCATACTCACAGTGCTTATAATCTCAAAGTAGAATATACATTAAGGTAAGGTTTTTCACCTAAGATATTTGTATGTATCTGTATTTCTAGTAGTCTTCTTAGAAATTATCAGTATTGTTGGTGGGATTTCTACTATGCCCATCTAAACGCTACTGAGATTTCTGCTCGAAGTGTACTTCCGAAAGAGCCTGTATGCGGAGTATGGGAATCAGCCTCACATGTGAATGAATCATGAGTAGTAGCTTCACTCACTCCACAGGTTCTCAGCAAGAATCTTTTTGAGGCACTGCATCATTCTGTGAGTGCTGCTTTGGTTAAAGCTAGAAACATAATCCCTACATCTGGGCACACATAAACCACGATCCCTCAAATATGCTGAAAATAAATAAAAAGTAGGTCCCTAATGTCAGTCCTTTCACGTTGTGGAGTTTGGACTTCTCCCTCCCCAGACCTGTTGCCAACACTTGACAAGTAACCACCTGCCATAGAGAGCAACTTGGTTCCTCTATAATTTAAATATCATTTGGATTTTTAATTTATTTATTTTAAACAGTTGTATTTTTCATTTCTGTATTTTAAATAATTATATTTCTTTTAAAATTTTAAGATAAAAACACAATGAACTAACCATTATAAGAATTTCTTTCCACATGCCAATGGACCATCACGGGTATTTTTGAGCTGTGAACTCTCCACTTTGAAGACCACTGGCATAGAGAATGAAATTTAAACTTCAACCTGTCTTGAAAAGTCCTTCATAGCCAGCTTTGTCCTATTTTTTTCACTATTTCTACAAAGTTTTTTAATATCCCCACGAATGAATTTTTCATGGCAAGAGAGCCGGTGGTTACAACGGAACAAGAATCTGGGCAGGAAATGGAGACTGTAATATTCTCTGGTTGAAAATGTAGTTTACGCAGGTCAGCAACTAGATACATAGTAAGCCATCAACCAGACAGACAGTAAGCCAGCTACGCTAACACGCCAAGGGCCTGAGTGAAAACAGCCAGACAGAAATGAGAACATACAGGTTATAGCTCAGAGATCAACAGTAAGAAAGAAATCCAGCAGGCACACGATGAGCACAAGGCACAATGGCAAGGCTTCGGGAATGGTCAAAAGGCCAAGGAGTCAGGAATCAGGAGATCCACTTTAACTAGCACAGGGGTTGGTGGAAGGACAAGGAAACAGATGTGAGGCCCAAGCAACAAAGCAATTTGATACTGAAGCAATTTTCAGTTATGGTCAGGAAGTTTCTCACACATTTCCTACTGGATCCTTTCCCAGAACTTGGCTAGCGTGACCCTGTGAATGTCAGGCAAAGGCAAGCCTCTGGAGAAAAAGGTGGAGTACAGGGGAGGGATCAGGGAATACTCTCCTTTGCCCGTTCCTCTGCTGAGACGCTCTCACCCTCCTGGAGTAGTCTCCTCTTCGACTCGTCCTTACAGTCACACTCAGATCCTACTTCATCCCTTAGTCCTTCTGTAACCATCTCCTCACACCACTCTCTGGAGTCCTAGAGCAATTATTTTATCCTCAATTTCAACACAACTGTGTCCAGCCTTAATATTTTTTCTTGTTTCATGTGTCAGCTTCCCCAAATGATTCCAAACACATGAACTATGAATTCATGTTACACTCTGACTTTTAGAAGTTAATGCTTCTTAAATGTTTCCGAGAGTTCCTTGAATTCTGTGATGTCACTCTTTATCCAGATAAATGCATAGAAGGCCATGTGCACAATGTTGAGTATATAATTACATGAGATCAGGTAGTTTACTAGAGATAATTATAATAAAATTCTACCAAAGCAAAGGTGAGGGGGAAAAAGGCTCTGTACCAAAATAGAATAGGTACAAATTTCTTCATTTGTATGAAATATGAAGTATCAGAATAATACATATTGGACACTAGTCTTGAAAGCATTGGTTACTCTCCATCCATTACTGTAACATTTATTTATTAACATATTGACAAACTCTATAAACACTACAATATCCTGGCTATCGAACACCTAAGGGACACTGGATTAGAAACTAGATGAAGAGATGGATACAGCAATAAATAAGCATCATCTCAGTCTTAGTAAAACCCAGAGAATGTAAAATATTTCAATTCCCCATAATCAAGCCCAGCCATTTGATACTGGGCATAAAAAATGAGTAATAACGCACCAGGCAAAAAAAAGGGAGAAGTTGAAGGTGGCAGCAGAATCCACAGGTGAAAGCTAGATGACCAGCGGGGTATGGGTGTGGGGCAGGAGGGAGGCGTGAGGAAGAGAATGGAGGGAAGGGGAGACTGAGCACGGTGTGTGGTTGAAGCATACACTATGTTAAGGAGTTTAGATTCAACTTGGACTCACGGGTGAGCCATGGCCAGTTTTGAAGTAATAAATTAGCAGATTTTATCTGGGTTGGTGGACAAAGCTTAATATCTATTAATTTAAGTGATTATTTCATTGCAGGCTGTTACTAAGATAATATGTGAATCTAACCAAAGTGATATGTCACATTCAGGCTTATTCTCTTGTTCCACAAGAAGTTAGCTTTTTAGTGTTGTTTTTTTTTTTAAATCCAGCTGTTTTCCCAACTATCTGGAAAATAATTCAAAACACAGACACCATTAGGTTAAAAAGAGAACTGTCCACAGTGGCATTATTTATTGTATTAATAATGATGTGCATAATAACTAATTTGCTGATTAAATTTAGATCATTTCCTAGTTATATTTTCTAGATGTATTTTTTTAAAGATTTTTATTTATTTATTTATTTTTAGAGAGGGGAAGGGAAGGAAAAAGAGAGGGAGAGGAATGTCAATGTGTGGTTGCCTCTCACGTACCCAGCACTGGGGACCTGGCCTATAACCCAGGCATGTGCCCTGACTGGGAATCGAACTGGTGACCCTTTGGTTCACAGGTCAGTGTTCAATCCACTGAGCCACACCAGCCACGGCTAGATGTATCTTAAGTTTGAAAAACATAAATCCTAAATGGATTTTCATCTGGAAATCATGGACCAGAGCAGAAACCACTGCTGAGAGGTTTGGAAGGTCCCACAAGTGCAGCTCGATGTTATTTGAGAATATTAATTACTGTTCTATTATTCCAGTTGTTTATGTCCGAGTCAATCATTAGCCTATCAATTCTGGGATTTTTATATTGAAAAAATGGACAAACAAAAAGAAAAGAAACTTTGACCAGCTTACTTCTCCCTTTAGAGTGCATTCTAATTTCTTTGTAACATATATTTGACAAACGATCCATAGTCAATAGTATGTTCCAAACAAAACATCATTATTCCAAAATAACAGTGAAAGTTACTCGAGTTAAAGAAAATACTGCTATTATTTAAACTTCTAAAGAGTTAGTATAATTGTCCCATTTAAAAGAGAAAAACATGGCTCAACAATTTTTAGAAAATAAACTTTGGTACATATTATAAAACTAACATAAGAAATTTATCTCCATCTGAAATCATGCACAATATTATAATTTAATGGAAATATTTGGGTGTAATGACTTTCAAATGGATGCAGGAAGAATGTTATTAAAAAGAACAAAGATTAGGAAATATACTGTAGCACATAATCCTGCAGTGGGGAAGGGAACGGTCTCTTCTGGTCTAATAGGATTTTTCCATTCTTAACTTGGTTAATCTTAGACACAAAGAAAATAAATCATTCTTGGTTTCTAAAAGTCCATGGTGATACTCAAAGGAAATTAATTCTCTTTGCTAAACACGGTTCATAAAAACATATTATTATAGTTACTCAATGAGAATTCTAGATTTGTTACTAAAATGGGATGTCTTTTTTTGATAAAATTGGGAATTTTTCCATCCCTTTTCAAACAGTTTCTAACACAAAAGTGGCTTTCCAGTGTGGGGAGATACGCGGTGCGTGTGGTAGAACAGCACAGGTATGTGATGCTGACACATGGAACTCGGTCAGTGTGGTAAACAAGACGGGCCATGGACACTGGAAGCAGAGCGCCTGCTGCCTCCTGAAAAACCCAGGTGTATTATCATTTTAAAATGCAAGAGGGAAAAGGCCTGATTGCTGGTAAAAGTGTGATTAGAATTCTTATCAAACACTGCCACTACATTGGAATCAAAATGTTATCATCATTTAAAAATATTTATTTTGAACCTAATCACACAAGTATACAGCAGGAACTGCCCGCTAGATGTCAAAAATAAAAAATAGTATCCCATTTGGTGAAACATAGAATTCAATGTGCAGAGCAAATATATGGACAGAAAATGAGGCATTAGAATTTCTCAGAGAAAAGGTAGGGCCCTGGAGGAAGGAGGCAAAATATGCAATTGGGCTGAGGGCAGATTAGCTATGGAAACTCTAACCAAATAAACTATGTGGAAATAGTCTGGCCTTTGGTCAATCAGTAGAGTTTGATGAAAGAGCAAGGATTTCAAAATCTGTTATAAAGTTCACAAAGCAGGTATAATCTATAAACTTCTAGAGGTGGGTGGTGACAGAATTGATGAGAAGCAACTAAGTAAAGCAGTATGGCTCCCAGCTGGGTTCTCAAGGGAACTAATAACTTGGATAACTGGGGGGTGGAAGGGAAGGAATCAGTAAAGACTGAATGACTCATAGCAGGGCTCTTCCTGGACTTCTCTTTTTCCCTTACAAGCAACATCCAGTCCAGCAGCAAATCCTATGGGCTTTAAAAACAGTGCAGAGCTGAAACCTCTTCTTCCCACTACTAATCACCTAGTTCAAGCCATTACTATCTTTCGCCGGGGCTCCTGCAAAGGCTTCTGAATTGTTCTCTTTGTTTTCGCTGCTCCCCACCATCAATGATCTACCACAGTCTATCCTCCACCCAGCAGCCAAAATTTTGTCATGGCTTCTCACCACACTCAGAATCAAACACAAACTGTTTATCCCAAGCAACTGGACCTTACAGTCTGGCCCCTACTTCTCTGTCTAAACTCATTCCCCTCCCATTCTTCGCCTTGCTTTCTCCAGTCTAGCCATACTGGACTTCCTATTGGTTCTCAGAGCAAAATCCCAGTTAACTGCCATTTTATGCAACACTAATACCTGGCCATGTATAGACACGGTTTAATCGGTGCCCTTCTTCGGCTAGGGGAATTTCCTATTGAGTTGAATTACGGAAATTTACATTTGGGACTAACAACAGTGATTTACCTGATTACAGAATAAACACAGCAGTACAGTGTAGGCCTTTTTACATTTATCTTTGAGATAAGAACACTAGGCATTTGCCACTTTACAGAAAGACTTGTAAATGGCCAATGGCTGTAGGTAACTATGTTCCTTCTGAAGCATGAGATAGGTTCACCAACATTTCACACGCAGGAACAAACAGGGGAGAGAATGTAAGAAAGGAGAAACAAGAAGAGAGATGTATTACAGGTGCCAAATAACCCCACACATACCCTGTGGAGCTGGAATGAGTGAGGGAGAAAGGGCTCTGGTTTGAATCACAGGTGTGAGCAACAAAGGACCCAGAGTCATCAGGCATCCCATTGCCACAGACACAGGTGATTGTCACAGACATTTTTTCAGCGTGCCCAGGGGTGGTGGCTGAGTAAGACAGGTTCCCAGCATCTTTGCATCCTTTTCCAATATGTATATCACAGAACGCACTTCCCCATAAAAACTATGCTATGACAGTGTGAGGATTCCCGAATAGGCCCCAGAATCCTATCTAATCCATGATATTGCTGGGATAATGAGTATCTTCTGTAACGAAGAAACGGATATCAATTAGACACCAGTAAAATATCAGTGCTGAGCTCTATATCTCATTGAAAAATCTATTTTACATCTTTTTTTTAAATTAATTAATTAATTAATTTATTTATTTTTTAGAGAGAGGGGAAGGGAGGGAGAAAGAGAGGGAGAGAAACAGCAATGTATGGTTGCCTCTCACATGGCTCTCATGGGGACCTGGCCCGCAACCCAGGCATGTGCCCTGACTGGGAATCGAACCGGGACCCCTTGGTTCCCAGCCCGCGCTCAATCCACTGAGCTACACCAGCCAGGGCCTATTTTACATCCTTTACATATGTTTATTTACATATCTTATATCCTTCACATATATTTATTAATTGATACTATGGATTAAATTATCTTTGGGGAGCAAAGAATCTAAATACTATTTTTTAAAAAAGTTTTTGCATCCTAAACACCCGAGTATGGTTGAAATGTAAAATGCACAGCAAATCAGTTTAATTGTGTAAGTAGTCTAAGCAAAAGTCAAATGGGTTCATGCTTATTCCCAAGGGGAGGGCTCTTGGGGTGCGAAGGTTTGGAGGCAATGGAGGTGGGGCTGGTGATATCATAGCACATGAGAAGGGCAGGTGAATTTCCCAACTTTGGTCCAGATGAATACTTGATTGTATTCACTGCTTAATTCCACTGGCCTAAAGCTCGCCAGGATCTGTGAAAAATATACCTCCCTGATCAGGGAAGGTCAAAGCTGGAATGAATCCAACTGCCTGTTCCATATTTATGAATGCTAACAAATTAATCAGTTTCAAGGACTTAGAGATGGGCCTTTGTCCCATTTAAACTACTATGACATCAACTAATAACTATGTTTTCTACTTGGGCCTATAGGCCAGAGAGAATCTGGACCAAGAACAATTAGAGACCCTGATTTGAAGAAAGTCTAATGTGTAATGCCCTAGTCACAAAGTGGCGGAGCTTTGCAAACCTGAGGTTATTACCTCTACTGAGGAAAAAGGCAGTAACATCTTTGAGAATGGTGGGGGGGGGGATCCTGTTAAGGAAGAAATTAATCCTGATATTGTAATAAAATTCTACAAGATTAAAATGATGCTGAACAGCAAGGGGGAGGGAACCTTGAAAGTAAACTTGCCAAAAAATGAACAATGATTTATTCTGGGTGGGGTTAATTCAAAAGCTATTATTTTGTTCTCTGTAATTTTTTTTAATGTTTTAATTCTTTAAAAAAGTTCTGCTGTGTGGAAATCTATATGCCTTCATCTCTTTAGTTCCAACTATGCTTCTTTTAAGACAAGGATTACAGCCCTGGTCCATATGGCTCAGTTGGTTGGAGTGTCATTCTGTAACCAAAAGGTCACAGGTTCAATTCCTGGTCAAGGCACATACCTAGATCTCAGGTTCAATCCCCAGTCTGGGGGCGTATGATGCCTGGTCTGGGTGTGTATGGGATGCAACCAGCTGATGCTTCTCTCTTGCATCAATGTTTCTTTCTCTCCCTTCCTCTCTCTAAAAACAATAAAAAAAAGTCCTCAGGCCAGGATAAAAATTTTTTTCAAAAGACAAGGATCACCTATTCACATGCCTGAATGCCAGCATGTAGCTGCTGCAAAGGAATGCAGGTCGTAGTGTTGACAGATTTGAATTTTTCTCGATGTCAGTTCAGGTTTTCTGATTTTTATACATTGGCGAGTAATTTAAATTAGAAAAAAACATAACTCTGTAAGGGGACAAACAAAACTTCAGGATTTCAAGGGTGATTTTTCCCGTAAAGCATAAGGTGCATACTTACTTGTTTTGTTTACAAGCCTATACATTCAAGTCTGAGAAGCTCAGCTTTAGAACAACAAAAACAGTGACAGGAACCTGTATGCAGAAGTCTGGGCACCCAAGCAATGCCTGTAAGAGGACTATTAAATCCCTGTCTAAATGGAGACATCCCTATTTAATGGCAGGCGTTGCTAAAGTTTACGTTCTGTTAGTAACAAGTATTCCATCTTATCTATCAATAAATCTCTAGGACATGTTAACGGATTAAACGAGATGAGTGGGGTGACATTGAAAGTGGGAGCTAGGGCTCTGGCCAGTGTGGCTCAATTGGTTGTAGCATCGTTCTATGAACTGAAAGATTGCGGATTTGGTTCCTGGTCAGGGCACATGCCTAGGCTGCGGGTTTACTTCCAGTCGGGGCGAATTCGAGGGGCAACCAATAGATGTTTCTCTCTCACATTGACGCTTCTCTCCCTCTTGTCCACTTCCTCTCTCTCTCAAAGCAACGAAAAAATGTCCTCGGGTGAGGATAAAGAAATTTTTTTAAGTAAAATAAAATGGGAGCTAGGTGGTATAACTTCACTAAAATAGCAAATGAATGATGTGTGTCTTTCTTATACCATACATCCAACATGAAATTTGCAGTGAGAAAAAGTGCAAGGACTGGGTGAGTCAAAGAAAGTCAACCAGAGAGATCAATCAGGGCAGGTCCATACTAAGAATTCTCTCTCCTAAAGACCTGGCACCAAGCATCACCCCAGGTGGAGAGAAGACAAGGCTGATGAGGCCCACTAGGTGGTGGGCTGATGTTAGTTAGCCAAAACCCCATGAGGCTAAGATGGAAGAGGCTCACTCTTGATACCAGACTGTTGGGGGGATAGAGAAGAGATGAGGGAAGGAAAGAGAAGGAATGGGAAGAAGGGAAAATGAGAGTCTGGATGGTACAGTAGGTTAACACGCCAGGCCCAGAGGTCAAGGCCTGTGAAGAACAGTGGCCTAGAGTCAGACCCTGGGAAGCAAGCAGGAATGCAGGCTGTGGTACAGGGGCACACAGACTGAAAACAGGTTCCCAGATTCAGCCAAGTTTTTCCAACTTTGTTGCTTTTGGCCAGGTAGGGGATATTTACCTATTAAGGGCCAGATAGGGTAGAGAACATAACTACGGAAAGGTATGCAGAGTGATCTGTGCCTCAGTAGACAGGAAGCTGGAAGTACTGTCCCAGAGGTTTGGGACTGACCTGGGCAGGGCAGTGTCTCTTCACTGTAGGTGAATAAAGTCATGATTCATCCACCAAGGGGCTTGCTATTTGACTTATTTCTGCTGAAACCCAGCATCCAGGAAGTGTGCACTGCTTCATTTACTTTGCAAACAGGGTATAATCAGGAAACTAAAGAAAGAGTTTTTTAAAAATTGTAGAAGCTAAGTCATTTTTTTCTAAGTCACGTGGGGGGGCTCCGACTTTATGTTTACACAAAAAAACACAGGCAGCAGCAGAGCTGGTTCTAATCTTTAACCATAGCTGATTTCCAACAAGCACGAACACCACCCCAGTTCCTTTGAGTCAGTTCTTTTCAACCAGTTACCAGCATGTAAATTTATTCAAGCATTCTAAAAAGTCAGACACATTAAAAATGCTAACCTATGTTAAGTTGTAAAACTTTACTCAGAAGGAAAGTAGGAAAGTATTTCAGTTAACCCCCCATGATGACATTAGCTACGAAGGTGAGAATAGAGTAACGGCTAGACTGACTAAGGGAATTAAACCTTGGAACTTGAACTTGTCCACTTATCAAGCTTTAAAAACTAATTTCTATGAGCAATTTTCAATGTAGGAGCTACGGTAAAATATGTCAACTGCTTAAGGCAATGAATGAAATGACCACTGAGGACCCAAAAAGGTGACTGAATTGCCAGGTCCTCTACTTCTTGGCTCACGCATAGTAATTAAATTCACCTGAGACTCTTATGTTCTGATTCTGGACAGAAATTGTTATCCATTATTTTGTCTCTGCACAGATCTTTAGCACCAAATAGTCAAACATGACAGAAGGAAATCAAATTGAAATTCACATTACAGTTTATAGTGTTTTTAGGGATTCATGCATTCAAATGTACCCTGGTGAGGCTAAAACTGGAAACACTTGCAAAAATAATAAAAATACACACACAAAGGTGTGAGTGTTCACCCTAAATTCTCTATCTTACTTTTGAGATTCTGCTGGGCCTAGAGGAACTGGATAAAGGCACAGGCAATAAAATCCACAGAAGTCATGTTGAGGTCAGCAGGGGCTGGGTGAACAGGGCAAGACAACCTTTGACCTCATCTAGCCACCACTGTAAGGAGCTTAGGTAAGTTCTGGGGAGTCACTGAAGCCACGCTTCCCTGTCCTACACTGACAGGCTGTGAGGAGCAGGCCGTCCCTTCTATATGTGCTCTAAAGAAAAGGCAAAATGGAAAAAGTTTATCTTCTCACTGAGCAAACACAAGCCAAAAGAGGCCTCAGCGGCAAGTAACAGCCATCAAAAAGGAAAGATCCAGATGTTCTGATGAATAAGCCAATAAATGTAGAGGGATATAAGTTCTCATCATCTGGGATACCCTAAAAAATAAAAATAAATGTATTTCTCTCCTCATACTCTTTTTTTTTTCCTGATTGCTAATTGCACATAGATAAAAACTTATTTTCTAACTGATTTAGTCCTAATGTGGTATTAAAATGGTAGAAAGCAAAATGCCCAACTATCTTTTGAAGGCACAAAGTGGAGAAAATCTGGCTATTAATGATAGGTAATAAATTGAGTGCTGATGGTTTGCTAGGCACTGTGCTAAGCTTGCAGTGCTTCAGGGTCTCCCGAATAATAAGTTTAATTATAAAATATATATGTATCACATATATATTATATATATACTTATATCCATACTTTATTATTCTAAACACTATTCAAATTTTATAGCTGATGAAATAGGCACAAAATTAACAAATGGCAGATAAGTGTATAAAATCCAGATTTCCTGAATTCCATATCCATATTGACAATAAATCATGTTTATAACCAGCCTTTCCTACCATAAGTTAATTTTTATTTGTCTGGACTAAATTAATTTATAAAATTAAATTTTAATTTACATTACAATTACTTATATTTATATAAAATACATACTAAATGTGCTAAACTTTGTGCTAGCTCAGTGACATTCTGGGCTCAATTCTATTTCTCTAAGAGACATTTTCCTCGTTAAAACACATGTACAAACAATAAAGCAGTAAGGAATCTTAATGAGAAGTAGCTATTTTAGAAGCAAATACATATGAAAAAAATCACTCCTTAAAACAAGGACTCAAATTTCATAACCTTTTGATACATTCGATCAGGGCTTTCTGAGACTTCACGGTGGGTGACTTGTGTTGGTCAGCTCACCAAGACCCTGCTGTAAGGGGTGCTCCCCCTGCCATGAGGGGGAGTTTGTCACAAGGACAACTCCCTGGGAATCCCCTCCTGTGCATTTAACTCCGCTTTGTGCTGGTGCAGTAACAAGTTCATGACAAGGTCGTTTTTTATAGATTTTTTTCCCTTAAGAGATCATAGTGCTTACGTTTTTACTCACATGGGCTATTTATTTTGTGATGCAAGGTTCACTTTTCATACATGCATACTGAAATCATAAGAATAAAACAGAGCAGTGAGGGACCAAAAGCATTGAAGGGGTGTCGGATGTACTCGATACAACAATACCAAATTGTTTCCTACTCGACTCTTAAGCATGAACCCTAATGCTAACACAATAGGCAGCAAATATTTAATCAGATTTGTTTTAAAATTTGATCACTTCAGGCTAAACCTATATGTCCAAGAGGCTAAACTTATGTGTCCAAGAAATACAAAGAGATAAATTTCTTTCCTTAGATGTTGAATTACCATTATCTAAAATAAATGTCAGATCTACTGCATTTAAACTAATGTATGACAGTTGTTTTTTTTAAAACAGTCTATATCAAAATTGTTTTTGGTTTTCTGTTGGAGAGTTTTATCTCTTGTAATGCAAAATCATTAAGTACATCTCATAACAAAATAAGTCATTTCCAATTAAAAAAAGTATATGATCCAACAACTTACATTTTCAACTGCAGGAAAACCAACTTAGCTTTGCCGTTTGGTAGTCAACCACCTCAGAGGCTAAGGTTCAAGGACTTAAACCCTTACTGGCACTCCTGAGCCTAGACAGATGAGAACACACCTCACTCTAATGACAAAAGAACTTTCAGTTCAACCATGTGTCTAAAATTAATAGACAAATGCAGTTTTCAATTAAAGTCAACCTGTGGATACTATACTTCCTTTCTATATACACCTCCTGACTGCTCGCTCACCGGTGCCCTGCCTGATCTCAACTGTAAGCACATGTTACAGTGTATCTCCCAAGTTGGAAACATTAGCAAATTCAAAGTTATTCCCTCTAAATAGCCAAAGTAATAACATTCACATCAGCTAAGCCCTCTATCCTGAAATTTATTCTGCTGAATAAGAGGCAGATTGGCTGTGTTTTAATACTTAGAAAACAAAGGGGAAAAATATGTTGAATTTTAAAGACATGCTACACCAAGGCCCCGCCCGCCTCTTGAGCATTTTCTAAGACTTCCTGTCTTGTGCACAGAGTTCCAGCTACTGTCCTGTGTTCAAGCTTGTTCAACCCTCCAGGCCTTTGCACTTGTTTTCTCCACCTAGAATATTCTGACCCTTGATCTTTGCATTTCCTTTCAGTTTCTGAACTTCCCATAAACTCCAGAGTGATGCCTTATCTGGTCCCACTTCCCTCCAACTGGTTTTCACTGTAACACTTGTCACGATCTAAAGTAGGTTTATTTACCCCATCATGTCTTCCTCGAATGCTCAGGTATTTACTCCCAGAGAGTAGAAAACTTGCCCACTTTTGTTCACCAATGTGAAATGGCTGTCTAGCCCTTATTAGAAACTGTATAAATATTGTTTAATATAGTAAACAATTAAAATTGACCTAATAGAAGCATTTTGATTTAAGGGCCAAATTTAAGAAACAACCATTGTTCCTTAATACTGACATTCCTCATTTAATAAAAGTCTACCTTGAAGAAATTCAAGGTAAAGAATGAATTAGGTTCCACATTCATTCTTAGAAATAGACACCCAGTGCTGTTTGCTCTGTTATGTGCTGTGTTTGTTCTCGGTGAATCTGTCTATGCCAGTTACACTCAGGGAACCTGCTGGATTCCGGGGGAGCCAAAGTGTCCTGCAGACTCAGTGATTTGCTGCACCCTTAACAAAGTCATGAAATATCAATCTCTGTGAAATAAAAAATTTTCTTGGGACCAGAAGAGTCAAAACTTATCAGTCTGCTCAGTTTTGTCAGCTAGCTGACAAATGCAGTCTCCCCGCTACCCTTACCCTCCAATGAGTGAGCCTTCAAATCGCTAAGCAAAGGCAAGTTATTGCACCTACTCATTTTGTCTGCTGCTTTGTTCCGGGATGCAGGTAAAATTACATCAAACTGTACAAGCATTCCTGATGTTTTATCCAGTAATCAGCCATTGCAGGTGACGGGGAGGTGAGAACAGGGTATAATAAGATTAATGCAACTGAATCTGGGAGTGTGAAGGTCTGGAAATGATGAAAACCTAAACTTAAGCCTTAGAACTTGCTGCTTCTTCCTTGGGAACAGCATGTGCTATAGGGTGAGACAGAATGGTTTTACTTCCAGAGTCTTTGATGATATGCTCAATTCAGTTTTCATTGTTTGCACTTGAAGGTTTATTTTGAGTCACATACTCTATTCCTATTAATATGTGAGAACATCTATTAATGTTTTGAGTCTTTATTAGAGTTTAACTGTAATCCATAATTTTGCTTTAGATGATCTTTTAAAAGTATGCTGAATTTCTAAGTGGGATTTATTTTTAAACTCAAATCCTTATCTTTATACCAATTTTTAAAACAACATTGAGAATGTTTAAATGTATCTATAACTAAAATATTAGAAATACATTGAAAAACGTCAACAATACAATAACGATCTTTAAATGAACTCTGCTATAGTAGGACTTGGGAGAAATAAATATTGAATTAGCTAATCTTTTTTAATTTAATGTTTATAATTAATCCTTCTGAGTACAACTACAAATAATAAATTCAGTTTCCTTTATAACAGGCTGATGGTCTAACCAATACAGATGGTTCTCTTTTGTTCTGAAAGTCTGGTAAGTACTTAAATCCATACAAAAACAAAATAACAGAAGGATAAAATCTATCAGTTTTAACAAAAAATTCTTGAAATCTAGAGGACATTTAAGGAAATACAACACTGTTTTTTTTTCAGCTGCTGGTAGTAAAGTGTTAAATAAATATGTGCTTTTAAAAATTATTATTCAGTAAGTTGTATAACTGTTATGTAATCAGCCCATAAATTATAGGCAAATGGATACTGCCAAGCAGGATTTTATGGTCTGATTACATAAGTGTCTTAAATCTTGTTGAATAGTTTGATATTAAAAAGCCCAAACACATGGTGGGAGCCAGCCTTCAGGTTGTCGCCAATGAGCTCCAGCTCCTAGTGCACTTTTGTGGAGACCCCTCCCACAGTGAAACAGGGCTGCTCCACGTGACCAGAGAGCATGGAAGAAGAGATGATATGTGACATCCAAAACAATTCAGTTTTCATCTTGGTCATGGAGCAACTGGTCATTCTCACTCTTGTAATATCCACTCTGGGGGAAGCCCAATACTATGGTGAACTTCCCACAAAAAGGTCAAAGCCTGAGGATCTGATATCTTCTGATGGAAGTGCCAGTGAAAAACTAGGGCTTTGGGCCAATGGTCACACGAGGAAGCCTAGAAACAATGTCTAGTTCAAATCAGGCACTCAGATCACCACAGCCCTCACTTGGCAGCGGGACTGCAACCTCACAAGAAGGCCTGGGCCAAAACCACCCAGCAAAGCTGCTCCCTCGGAAATGAAAGTTTGTTGTTTAAGCTGCTGAGTTTTGGTATAATTTTTTATTTACCAACAGATATGCACATCCTACCCCACTTGGACAGAAGCCAAAGTCAATCAGTTCAATTTTGATTGAAGATTATGGTCAGAAAAAAGCTGAATGACTACATAAGGATTGTTTAGACTTAGTATCTAACTCTTTTATATCCTGGGCTTGGATTTACCTGTGCAATAATAAATACAGTTAATAAGCAAAAATATGTACATAAAGTCAGTCAGGGCTGTCCAACCTCTTGGTATCTCTGGGCCACATGGTAAAAGAAAAGCTGTCTTGGGCCACACATGAAATATATTGTGACATGTAATCACAAAAAAAAATCTCAGAGTGTTTTAAGTAAATTTACGATTTTGTGTTGGGCCGCACTCACAGCCTTCCTGAGCTGCACGCAGCCCTTGGGCCGAAGGTTGGACACCCCTGGTAGATGATACAAACTCATCTTTTGTGACAGAAAACAGTGGAAACTGGGGAGTAGAGCTGAAGGATTACCAAGCAGTAATAGAAAAACTGTTTGGAGGTGAGGAGTGATGGGTATGTTCTCTATTTTAATTGTGCTGATGATTTTTACATGTGTATTTTTATGTCAGAACTTATCTGTACACTTTAAATCCATAGACATTGCATTCACTTCTGCTTCAATAAGGCTGTTTTTAAATATCTGATTATTGCATCCATGTTTACCTGATTTTCAAATTGCCATGATTTTTAAGTTGCCAGGTTTGGAAAATATTAGACTTTGCTTCTTCGAGATCTTGGAAACTAAAAGACTGGTATTTTTATTATATATTTTTATATCCTTATATCGCTGAAATAGTTTCATAAGCTATTATAACCTGTGTTGGAAAATTTGAATTAGACTACTATATAATAAAATAGAAATTTTTCTCAGATTAATAAAGATTTATTATATAAAACATATTGAGGAATATCAGTGAAAGGTGATTTCATATTCACATGCGATCTTGTATTGAGAAAAGTGGGTACCTGAAAGCAAAGCAACTGGACAAATCTAATTTTTTATTTTAATAATGATTTTTTTAAATACACAAAAGATTCCATGACACTTTTTTTCAAACCTCACTCAGAGTTCTAGTCAACTTTTTTCAGGAGAATTCAATCTTTAGCCTTTAAATCCTAATAAATAAAATTTAAGTTATATTTTTCACTCCAAACTTATAACTTTGTGAACATAGGAAAACTACCTAGATGATGTAATCACATGTGTAATTTGCCCATGTTAAAATAAAAGTTTTAAAATTAATAAAATTAACTGATTATTACAAACATATTACTGCTTACCCCTTAATTAATACTATACAGGTACATGGATAAGCAATGATAGCAGATGGGTTTATGTGATTTGCTTCTTTATATTGGCAATAACATTTAACCTATTCTAATATTATCTAAAATAGAAATAATCTAAAATTAAGATAAAAGGTACTTATATGTATGTTTTTGTACATTTTTACTGATATAATTGACTTTGGTAATATGTTCAATAAAACATTTAAAATACAATAGTATATGGAGTATTTTATTACTTTAAAACACTATAATCATCCTCTATTGTCAGGAAGCTGGAGAATTTTCCCTTTTTGCTCCTATTACTCTCTAATATATTTTGCATATTTTAAAATAAATTTAATGTTGTTATTTTAATTTTACTACTTTTAAAAGAAAGAATGACTGTAAGTAATTGGTTTTCTTCCAGTAACATGTGCATACTAATTTTCTTAATCAATGATACTTGAATATTGCTATCACATACTTATCAGTTATCTATAAGTAGGTGATTTTATATAAAGGCTATTTTAAGATAGTATCTTTCAGTTTGTGTTACATGACAGGGCATGACTACCGCTATTTACCCATCTGTTGTTAACTACTCTAGCATACTGAGAAAAAGCAATGGCAAAAATAAAAGTGAGAAAGGTACCAACAATCAAAAAGTCACCTGAGAGGTCCAAGATGATGGAGGAGTGATTGGAAGCTACACACTAACCTCCTTCCAATCTGGAATTACAACTAAATTGTAGAGAAATCATCTTGAAAAACCAACTGAACAATAGCTAGAGAGAAGCCTTATAACCATGGAAAGACAAGAAACAGCTTGAACACAACGTGACTGGGAGGGAGTGTGGTGGAGACACAAGAGGACTGGCGAGGCACCCATGGAAAGCAGCGAAAGCGCCAGAGGGATATTGAAGTGGCTCAGGGGATCCCCCTGAGAAGTGTTCCCTAGCCTACAGCATCAGAGTCAGAAAGGAACCCAGATGACATCCAGCTGTGAAAAGCGGTGAGGTTTCTGTCTGCCAGGGAGAGATGGGTAGAGACCCAAAGAGCCTTTTAAAGGGCCAACACACACAATTCTATTTGCAGCCACTTAACCCCGGGCTCCAGCAGAGGGAGGACAGAGTGCACCAAAGATGCCTGAGGAGGAACTGGGGCTGGTGTCTCTGGGGAAAGTACTGATGGAGCAGCTACCAGGATTCCTGTGCTGATTCATTCCTCATACTGCAGGAGCCATCTTGCTCAGGCAGACCACTC
Source organism: Micronycteris hirsuta (assembly GCA_004026765.1). Lineage (NCBI taxonomy): Eukaryota > Metazoa > Chordata > Mammalia > Chiroptera > Phyllostomidae > Micronycteris > Micronycteris hirsuta. The sequence continues at coordinate 41,555 of PVJI01013784.1, forward strand.
CCCTCCAAGTGGCATCAGCCTGAGGGTAAGCAGTAGCCTTGCCTGCAGGAATTACTCTGCCTCACCCTGTGGAGCTTAAGCCTGACTGCTGATTACAGATTGAATAGTTAACAACTGAAGGAGACAGCCAAAGATTGTATTGCTGGTAGTCTCGAACAGGCTGTATAGGCCAGACTGCGACACCACTTGACATCACCAGGGTCGGATCCAGAAAGAAAAGACAGTTTACATAAAAGATGCTACTGAGATGAATTCTACCACAGTCTCCTTCATGGTTTGCGTTATATTCTCTCCTGCATAGCTTTTTAACATTCATTTCTTGTCCTTCAAATTTGTTCCTATTAGGGAACTAGTTTTTATATTATAGTTTATTTCAAATCTTGTATTTTGCTCCTCCCTTCCTTACTTCATTTTACCATCTTTCCTCTTCTTATTTTCATTTTAAATTTTGTTTTCTCTCTTGCTGTGACTTGCTCCCATTCCGTACTCTTACTATTTCTACCCACTCCAGCCTCTCGAAACCATTTTTTTTTGGTCATTAGTCATCTCACATTCTTTTTCTCATTCTTAAAATACTCTTATTCTCTCTTCACCTTTATCAATCTTTTTTTTTATTGGTTGTGGATAGGGTAGTTGTTGTTGCATTTCTTCAATTTTATTTCCAGATCTTCACAGTTATTATATTTCAAATATCAAATTTTACTGTTCTCCTCTCCTACTCCCTTTTGCCTTACACATGCCCTTTCTATTTTTCATTTTAAATTTAAATTTTTCCCTGTCTTAGCATGGTTTTCATTCCTCATTCTTAGTATTCCTTCTCCCTCTATCCCCTCAAAATCATTTCTCTTTCCCCTAGACATCTCTTAAGCTTTTCTTTCTTTCTTTTTTTCCTTTTATTCCTATCCAACCTATGTTAATCTTTACTCATTTCTTGTTGAAGTGGTGTGGTGGATCTTTTTCTCCAAGTTGGTTCCTATTCTCTCTCTCTCTCTCTCTCTCTCTCTCTCTATATATATATATATATGTGTGTGTGTGTGTGTGTGTGTGTGTGTATAAAATTTCCATTTTATATAAAATTTCTGTTTAAATCTAATACTATATAGTTCTCTTCTCTTACTCCATTCCATCTTCTTCCCTCCCTTTTTTATTTGTTGTAAATTTTCTTCTCTTTCTTTCTTCAACTTGTTTCTATTCTCTACTCTTATAATTATTTCCCCCTCTACCCTCTTGAAATCATTTTTCTTTCAGTTAGTCATCTCATATTCATTTTTCCTTTCTTATAATAGTCTTAATCTCTTTACATCTTTATTAATATTGGCTTATTGGAGGTTGATAGTGTGATTGTGGGTGGGGTTATTTTTGCAGGTCTGGGTTTGTTTCCTGGGCTGTGTGGTTATGTTCTGCCAGAACCTGTACAACAGTATACAAGGTGTGGTGGGTAGAGTGACTCTCAGGCTGCTGGAGGGAAGGACCCACCAAAGAATGACCCAACAACAACCAAAACCCAATTTCAACCAGAAATACCACATAAATGGCATAAAAGGCATCCTAAGAGCTTCAAGTTCAGGAGATCACGGAGACTGCATTACTAAGTTCCAGAGGTCTCCTAACCACAGAAAGTCACACCACGAAGACACGGAGTCAAAGTAGATCAATCTAAGAAGCAGAAACAAACAAGAAGCATCACCTAAAATGGGGAGACAAAGAAACACAATTGAAAGGAAAGGAGGAACCCCCAGAAAGAGTGCTACATGAAATACAGGCAAGCAAACTATCAGACATTAAGTTAAAAATGTGGTTATAAGGACATTTGATGAACTCAAGCAACTCTAAAGAACTCCAGGGAAGCTACAAGGAAGTTACTGCAAATTACATTGGCATGAAAAAGGACATAGAAACTATCAATAAAAGACAGGAAGAAATGAAGAACAAAATGAAGACCACACTAGAAGGAGTTAAAAACAGGCTAGATGAAGCAAAGGATCGAATAAGTGAGCTGGAGGACAAGGTAGAAAAACATTCCCAGACAGGGCAATAAAACAAAAAAATATCAAAAAGAACAAAGAGGTTTTAAGGGAGCTGTAGGACAACATGAAACATAATAATATCCATATCACAGGGATACCTGAAGAAGAAGAGGAGCAAGGGATAGAAAATCTGTTTGAAAAAGTAATGATTAAAAATTTCCCTAACTTGATGAGAGAAAAAGTCACTCAAGCCCAAGAAGCACAGAGGGTCCCAATCACAATGAACCTAAAGAGACCCACTCCAAGACGCATCAAATTAAAAGGGCAAAATTTAAAGACAAAGAGAGAATCTTAGAGGCAACAAGGAAGAAACAGCTAGTAACATACAAGGGAGCTCCAATAAAGCTATCAGCTGACTACTCAACAGAAACTCTACAAGCCAGTAGGGAATGGCAAGCAGTAATCCAAGTAATGAAAAGCAAAGTCCTGCAACCAAGACTACTCTACCCAGCAAGGCTCTCACTTAAAATGGAAGGGAAAATAAGGAGTTTCCCAGATAAAAAAAAAGGCTGCAAGAATATATCTCCACCATACCAGCACTGCAGGAAATGCTAAAGAGACTATTTTAAGAAGATGAAATAAAATGGGGGTGGGGGGTGGGGAAAAAGGCACGAAGAGAAAAAATGACAACAAATAAGTACTTATCAATAACAACCTTAAATGTAAATGGATCAAATGCTCCAATCAAAAGACAGGGTAGCTGAATGGATAAAAAAAACTGACCTGCATATATGTTGTCTACAAGAGATCCACCTTAGAACAACAGATCTATACAGACTGAAAGTTAAGGGATGGAAAAAAAATACCCCAAGCAAATGGACATGAAAAAATAAAAGTTGGGATAGCCATACTTATATCAGACTAAATATATTTCAAAATAAAGGCCATAAAAAGAGACAAAGAAGGACACTACATAATACTTAAGGGAATAATCCATCAAGAAGATATAAGCCTTGTAAACAGATATTTACCCAACACAGAAACACCCAAATTTATAAGGAAAATCTTGGAGGATTTCAAGAAAGATATCAAGAGCAACACACTCGCACTAGGGAATTTTAACACTTCATTATCAAAAATGGATAGATCTTCCTAGCAAAGAATCAACAAGGATATTGTGTCATTGAACAACACTCTACATCAAATGGACTCAATTAATATATACAGAACTTTTTACCCCAAAGAAGCAAAATACACATTCTTTTCAAATGTACTTGGAACATTTTCAAAGATAGTCCACATGGTAGGACACAAAACAAGCCTCAACAAATTCAAGAAAATTGAAATCATATCAAGCATCTTCTTAGATCATAATGGTTTGAAATTAGAAATCAATCTCCATAAAAAACTCAAAAACATTCAAATTCATGGAGACTGAATAGCATGCTATTAAACAATGAATAGGTTAACAATGAGATCAAGGAAGAAATCAAAAAGTTTCTGGAAACAAATGAAAATGAACACACAACAGTCCAAAACTTATGGGACACAGTGAAACCAGTCCTGAGAGGTAAGTTCACAGCAATACAGGCTGTGAGTTCATTAGCAATACCTAAAAAAGACCAAAAAATCTCAGATAAACAACCTAACCCTACATCTACAAGAAGCAGAGGAAAAACAACAAAGCCCAGAGTGAGTAAAAGGAAGGAATTAATCAAGATAGGAGCAGAATTAAATTACATGGAGACTAAAAGAACTGTTCGAAGGATCAACAAATCCAGGATCTCGTTCTTTGAAAAGATAAACAAAATTGACAAGCCTTTAACCAGACTCATCAAGAAAAAAAGGACCCAAATAAACACAATCAAAAGTGAAAGAAGGGAAGTTACAACTGATAGCACAGAAATAAAAAGGACTGTAAGAAATTACTATGAACAACTATATGCCAAGAAATTTGAAAACCTGGGTGAAATGGACAAGTTTCTAGAAACATGTAATCTTCCAAAAGTGAATCAATAAGAAGCAGAGAGCCTGAATAGACCAATAACAACTAGTGAAATTCAAGCAGTAATCAAAAAAGTCCTGGCACACAAAAGCCCCAGACTGGACAGCTTCATAAGCAAATTTCCCAATCATTTAGGGAAGAGTTAACCCATATCCTTCTCAAACTATTCCAAAAAATTCAAGAAGAGGGAAGACTCCCAAGCTTTTTATGAAGCCAGTATTCACCTAATTCTAAAACCAGATAACTCACACTAGGGAACCCAACAAAGAAAGAAAACTACAGACCAATATTACTGATGAACAAAGATGCCTAAATCCTTAACAAAATATTGGCAAATTGGATCCAGCAATACATTAAAAAGATCATACTCTATGATCAAGTGAGATTTATCCCGGGGATGCAACTATGGTATAATATTTGCAAATCAATAAACATAATACACCACATAAACAAAATAAACAAGACAAAAATCACGCCATCAACAGATGGCGAAAAAACATTTGATAAAGCACCCACTTTTTATAAAAATGCTCAGCAAAGCGGGCATAAAGGGAGCATACTTCAATATAATAAAGGCCATATATGAGAAATCTACAGCCAAAATCATACTCAATGGGCAAAAACTAAAAGCTTTTACCCTAAGATGAGGAACGAGACAAAGCCACCTGCTTTCACCACTTTTATTCAATATAGCATTGGAAGTTATAGCCACAACAATCAGACAAGAAAAAGAAATAAAAGACATCCAAAATGGAAAGGAGCAAGTAAAACTGTCATTTTTGCAGATAACATGATAGTATACTTAGAAAATCTTACAGGCTCCACCAAAAAATTACTCGACCCAGTAAGTGGATTTGGCAAAACAATGAGATACAAAATCAATATTCAGAAAGCAAAGGCATTTGTGTACATTGATAAGATATCAGAAACAGAAACTAAGAAAATAATCCCATTTATTATAGCAATAAAAAAA